>VMDO01005656.1:0-109285 GCA_007922755.1 Pedetes capensis | reverse complement strand
CTGCCACTCGAGGCTTGAATTTTTTCTTCACTTCCTTAAGCTTGAGAAACACAGAGCGTGTTCTTCCCTTTTGGTTTTCTGCCTCCAGCTCCTTGCACATGTCATTATAATATTTGTTTTTGTCTTCTCGAGCTGCCTTCTGAAATCTTCTGTTTAGTTCCTTAACTTCATCATGTCTTCCTTTTGCTTTAGCTGCTCGGTGTGACGTTCAAGGGCAAGGTCTAGTGTCTCTTTTGACATGTAATTTGGTCTTTTCTTTTTTTCTTATCTTTTTAAGAACTTTTTGCTTCCTTCTTGAATGATATCTTTTATGTCATGCCACAACTCTTCTGGTCTCCTATCATTTGTGTCTAATGCATTAAACCTATTTTTGAGGTGGTCTCTGAACTCAGGTGGGATATACTCAAGGTCATACCGTGGCTCTTGTATACTTGTTCTAATTTTCTTCAGCTTCAGTTTGAACTTGCATGTGAGAAGTTGATGGTCTGATCCACAGTCAGCACCTGGTCTTGTTTGACATTTTGTACAGAGCTTTTCCATCATCTCTTTCCACATATGTAGTCAATTTGATTCCTGTATGTTCCATCTGGTGAAGTCCATGTGTATAGTCTCCGTTTATGATGTTGAAAAAATATATTTGCAATGAAAAGGTCATTGGTCTGACAAAATTCTATCATGCGATCTCCAGCTTCGTTTCTGTCACCAAGACCATATTTTCCAACTACTGAGCCTTCTTGTTTGTCTCCAACCTTTGCATTCTAGTCACCAGTGATTATCAGTATGTCTTGATTGCATGTTTGATCTATTTCAGATTGCAGAAGCTGATAGAAGTCTTCCCTCTCTTCATTTGTGGCCTTAGTGGTGGGTGCATAAATTTGAATAATAGTCATATTAACTGGCCTTCCTTGTAGGCGTATGGATATTGTTCTATCACTGACAACATTGTATTTCATGACAGATCTTGAAATGTCTTTTTTGATGACGAATGCAACCCTATTTCTCTTTAATTTATCATTCCCAGCATAGTAGACCATATGACTTTCTGACTCAAAATGGCCTATGCCAGTCCATTTTAGCTCACTGATGCCTAGAATGTCAATGTTCATGCGCTCCATTTCTCTTTTAACAATTTCTAATTTGCCTAGGTCTGCAGCCGTAGCCCTGTGGCATCCGATCCTGTCAGATCTAGGAAGCTAAGCAGGGTCGGGCCTGGTCAGTACCTGGATGGGAGACCGCCTGGAAACACCAGAAGCTGTAGGCTTGGGAGAAGGACCTGGCAACCCCCTCCCAAAAATCAATCTGCCGTTGAAAACCCTATGAACAGCAGAGAATCACTAACAATAGTGTTTCCCTGTTGTACAGAAGGTCACTATTAGTCGGATACCGATTTGACGGCACCTGAAAACAACAACATCAATTTGCCTAGATTCATACTATGTACATTCCATGTTCCAATTATTAATGGATGTTTAGAGTTGTTTCTCCTCATTTTGAGTCGTGGCACATCAGCAAGTTGAGCACCCTTGGGCTTTATTCCATTACTGTCATCACGGTAGACTCTACTTGGAGGAGGCAACTCTTCCCCAGTAGTCTTTTGAGTGCCTTCCAACCTGGGGGCCTCATTTTCCGGCACTATATCTGATAAGTGTCTGTTTGCTATCCATAGGATTTTCAATGGCTAGTTGTTTCGGGAGTGGCTCGCCAGGTCCTACTCCCTAGTCTGTCTTAGTCTGGAAGCTCAGCTGAAAACCTGTCCACCATGGGTAACTTTGCTCATATCCGAGGTTACAGTGGCACAGCTCTCAGCCTCATCGCAATACACAAGCCCCACAGTGCGGCAAACTGACAGACTTGTGGGGGGTGCAAGGGATATATAACTATTAAGTGATTAAGTAGGAGAGTAAGTGTTTGCTCCAGATGGTTCTACTAGTGAATCCTATACTACTTCCACTACATTGCCTTTTCTGTTCTGTGTTAAACCATAAGACCAAAGTACGATTTCAACTCCAAGTGAGTACACATTTAAAAATAAATGGCATGACCAGACACCTGTAATTCCAGCAATTCGGGAGACTGAGGCAGGAGGATTCTAAGTGTGAGGACAGAGGCAGCCTGTGTAATTTAGTGAGATCCTGTCTTGATAAAAAAAAAAAACATAAATAAATAAAAAGGGGGCTTGAAGTGCACCTCAGTGGTAGAATACTTGCAAAGTATGCGTAAGGCCCTGTGTTCAGCCCTCCTATACCACTCTCACAAAAGTAAATAAATAAATAAATAAATAATATGTGAGACTCTTTCTTTTCAAAGAATAAATGTCATCACTTCTGAAAAATTCTTGTACGATTATTGTTGCATTTTTTTCTTCACAGTACTGTGAAATAAGCAAACTTGATACTTTTAATGATTTTCTTCTTAATTGCTGAGGAAATTGAGGCCTAGAAAAAAGAGATGAGTCAAAGTCCCTGAAGTCCAAGAGACTCAGTTACCACGTGAGTCAAAAGAGGATTAGAATTAAAACTCAGAACAAACAAACACACAACAGTAGCAACAACAAATAACCCAGAGATCAGGAGCAAGAAGGCCCTTTGGTTTTTAAGATTCTGACTATCAATAGGAACATTATCATATTTTTCATGCCTTGCCAACACTGGATATATCACTCTACAACTTTTGCCAATCTGATGAGAGAAAAATACATCATGTTTTAAATTTTTGTCTTCCTAATTACTTTTTGTTGTTTGTTGTGTGCCGTTGAGTTGGGTCCAATTCATACTGACCCTCATAGGGTTTTCAGTGGCTGATTATTTTGACATTGTTTTGAGAGTGGATTGCTATGTCTTTCTCCTGTTTTTCATGCTGGGGATCTAATCTGTGTCCTCAGAGAGTGCAGAGCAGTGCTCTACCAACTGAGCTAAACCCTGATCCTTCTAATAACTGGTGAAGTAAAAAGCTTTTTCATGTTTGTTTTGGTCATTTATAGTTTTAAACTTTGTGTCATTTAGTGCATATTTTATGCTGAGTTGTCTCATTTTGAGGTATATTAATATTTTGATATACAATGGTATAAATATTTTAAATGTTTTGTTTACAAAATTTATTGCTTCCCTAGAGCACCAAAAAGAGTAGTATTTTATACTGAGGTAAGTATTAAAAACAACAGTGCTCTACTAACACCCTTTAACACTGTTGTTGTTGTTGTTGTTGTTGTTAGGTGCCATCAAGTCAGTGTCCAACTCATGGTGGCCCTACGTACAGGAGGCAAAGCACTATTCTTAGTGCTTCTCTGATATTCACAGGGTTTTCAGTGGTAGCTTGATCTTTTTTGGGGAGTGGGTTGCTGGGTCCTTCTCCTAAGCCTATAGCACCTGGTGTTCCCAGTCTCCCATCCAAGTATTAACCAAGCCCTACCCTACTTAGCTTCCGAGATCTAATGGGATGGAACGCCACAGTGGTACGGCTGCAGGCTTCAACCCTATACCTTACATTTATTTTCTAAGTTTTCCAGGAATTTTCATAATCTTTGTATCTTTTTTTCCTTCCAAGAACTTCATGAGAAGCTTATAATGAAAGTAAGATGAATTGAACATGTACCTCTTACTTGTATTAACTCATAAAAGGCAAGAGAATAAGAGACAACAGTAAATAAGAGAAGGCAACATTTTAGAAGATGAAAAAGAGGCACAAGTAGTGAATTATTTAACAGATTACAGAAAACTGAGGCTGCAGAGGGATGTCAATGTGAACAAAGTCATTTTCAGGTACAAACCCCAGAAAGCCCTAGGTATTGGAGGTTCTTGGCATTTTGAATGTTAGTATGAGTGGTGGAGTGAAAATAGGAAGATTAGTTTGAAGGTTATATAAGGAACAATTATACTCCCAGATCTTTTCTTTATTCCAGCAGAACATTGGAGGTTTACTCTCTGGAGAAATAAAATCAGAGAGGCCCTGGACTAGGGGATATGAGATATATGTGAGAGTATCATTCAGAGAGCTGACATTCTGAAAACATAGATTAAGGGAAGATCTCCATCTAGTTCTTAGATTGTAGACATAGGTTGTCAGGCTTCTTTTCCTTGGGTAGGAAATCAGAGGATTCCTCTCTGAGAAGCTGACCCACAGGAGCTTGAGGGCCCCTTTCCTCTAATAAATAAAAATTGGTTCTGCATTTTCTTTTGCTACATACAGTAAAACTTAGCAGTTAAATATCCTAGTGCTCATACAATGTGTCTTTGTGTGCCTTACTTTTTTTATTTGGATGATGCTGGGTATTGAACCTAACCTCTCACACACGCTGGGCAAGTGTTCTACGACTGAGCTAAACTCTCAGCCCTTTACTGACTCTTAAATGTGAAGAAATAGGGAAACATCAATAGATTTTTTTTTTTAAATGGAAAACCTCTACATGAATAACAGGCACTGAAAAAACTAAGAGGAACCCTTTCCACCCCCTTAAAAAAGAGAAGGCAGGGGCAAGTGAGAAAAGGAGAACACATCAGCACGAAAGACAACATAGGGAGCAAAATAAAATTTTTAAAAAACTCAAAACAGTGAAAACATTGCCTCCGTGAAACAAGACTAAGATCTTTTTTTTTTTTTTTTTAAAGTGCATAGTCAGGGATCAAGAAAGAACTTTAGGTTATTTAAAAATATATTATCAGAAATAAAGAAAGTAGAATAAAAACAAGTAGAAAATGAGAGAGAAAAAAATAAATTATAGGATCTCTTTAAGGTTTAGTTAAAACTAAAAGTTTTTTAAATTTAAGATTTATTTATTATTTATTTATTTTTTTGGCAGTACTAGAAGGTTGAACCCAAGGTTTTGCACATGCTAACGAAAAGTTACCAAAGCTCTACCACTGAGCTGTATCCCCAGACCATTTTCTTTTTTTAATCTTGAGATAGAGTTGCACTAAATTACACAGGCTGCCTCTGGCCTTAAGCTTGCAACCTTCCTGCCTCAGTCCCATGAGTCACTGGTCTTACAGGTATGTGCCATGGCACCTGGCAGATTTAATTATTTTTTGATGATTTCCTTCTCTGCAGTTTTTTCCTTTTAGATTTCTGGATCTTTAATTTTTAATGGTACTGGATCAAAGAGTGAAGGAAATCATCAAATAGCATCATTTCCCAGACTTTAAGTGTAGATTAAAAATATCTCATCAAGGATGGGTATGGTAGCACATACCTGTAGCCCCAGCACTCAGGAGACCGAGGCAGGAGAACCTTGAGTTTGAGGCCAGCCTGGACTACATAGTGAGACCCTGTCTCAGAACAACAGCAACTACCTCAACAACAACAACAAAACAGCAAAAAAAAAAAAAAAAAAGTGCTCAGTATACTGAGAGAGAAAGGAAGGAAGGAAGGAAGGAAGGAAGACATCATCATATAATTCAGAATTCTGGGTAGAATGAAAATATAAAAGGAGAGAGAATTAAGAGGTTACATATGAAAGCATTGGATTTCTTAAAAGCAATATTGGAAGCTAGAAGAAAGTAGAGGAATTACCTCATGAGAAGAAATTATTTCTAACCTAAAATTTTTCACTCAGTCAACATAAATATGAGTAGGAGAAGAAATTTTCACACAGTTGTCTTTCAAAAGGTGATCTCCCATGTGTTATCTCAAAAGACTTGGTAGTTTGATCTATAAAAATGAGGTTGAAAAGAAAGAGGAAGGCATGGAATCAAGGAAACTGGAGAGTCTAACATAGAAAAGTAAGTAGAAATCTCCAATTGACAGTTAAGGGGTATTCCAGGATCCTGGTATGAATGTACCCTAATAATAATTTAGTTAAAAATTATGATTTAATAACTATGTTGGTGGGGGCTGGGATTTAGCTCAGTTGGTAGAGCACCGCTCTGCTGTCTCTGAGGTCCCGAGTTTGATTCCCAGCACCGCAAAAAATGGGAGAAGGATGTGGCAACCCACTCCTAAGGCAATCCCAAAACATTCTGCCATTGCAAACCCTATGAGGGTCGCTATGAGTGGGACACAACTCGACGGCACCTAACAACAACAACAACAACAACAACAACAACAACAACAACGTTGGTGAAGGGAAGTGTGTGTACTTGTGTATGGGTGTGTGGCACATGATGATATAAAAGCAAACCCTCATCACAGGAAGAATAAAAAGTGATTAAAGCTAACAAAATGCAAAAATGCCTAATATGTGCATTTTGGGGGAAATAAAGAGGTAAATACTAGGAAAAAGAGTTAAAAGTAGAAAGTGATTGCTTTGGGTATAGAAATCAGGCATGAGGTAGGGGACTGCTGCTGTTTTTTTGTAAGCCTTATAGTATTGTTGAATTTGACTTTTAAAACTATTAACTTGGATCAAAAATAACATTAGATTAAATTATAAAATAACCATTATGTCCTCCTTCTCCCCTAAAGCATATGTAGTAAAGGGTTATTACCTATATGGAAATAAGGCCCAGAAAGTTAGGGGGCTGAAGGTTTTAGAATGAATAACTAGTGAAGGTAAGATTCCTGCTCTGGCTCTGTGACTCTCACCACTACCCTTTCTGCGCTGTCTTGCTTTGGAGGGTTTGCTGGTGATGTTCATATGAGTGAAAACTTGTGCTCCCAGCAGTGCCCTCTAAATATTTTTTACACTGGCCCTTATAGTCTCTGCATTTAGGGCACTGCAGGGTCCCTCACATAGCAAACAAGAGTTGTAATTGCCCAATTCCTAAGTAGTTGATGCTGGAATAATAAATTACCTAAAGCTGATTTCAAAAATGCCAGTTTGCTGCCATGTCCTCCTCCCACCCCCAGATTAAGGATAGCTCTTTTATAGACCATGGATTTGTGCTCTTTTTAATTTAAAAATTGATTGTTAGGGGTTAGGCAGTGTGGGTTCAATCCCCAGCACAAACCAAACCAACCAACCAACCAACCAACCAACCAGACAGAAAGTCCTGATGTAATACCCTTGTCTGAGAGAGGGGAGCCACAGCCTGACCTTGGAAGTCAGAGAACTTGAATGCAAGCTACTGCTCCATTACTTTGGTTATTTGTTATTATTATTATTTTTCCTTTTTGCAAAATATTCTTTTATAAGCTGCAGTTTCAGCTTTCTTGAGAATTCTCTCTTTGACAACTTAGTTGAACTCTACTGTTTCCAAATTTCCTCTGCCCCATATAGTTCTTTAGATAACTTTTGTAAATGATTTATTCATTACCATACATGAACATTTTATTTTCAGTGAGGAATCTCATTGTTCGTGCTGGAAATCATTCTTTGTCCTTAATGCCAAAAATAATCTTTAAGCTCAGATTGGGGGACTCAAGATTTATTTCAAATGCTAGGTGGCTCCCTTACCAACTGTTATTCTTGTCCCCAGGCATTACCTGCCTGGTTTTCTTTGCATACTAGTGAGGATACTCTGTGGTTGTTTTGTCAGTTACAAACTAATTTCCTAGTTTTGAAGACCCCTCAGAATAAATATCATGACCAGATATGAACAACAAGAGAAGAGCTGCATCATTATTGTTGTTGTTGTTGTTGTTATTATTATTACATGATTTTATCTACAACCACGCCTGGGTTCAGTAGAATGGAAGAAGAGGCCCTCAGCCTTGTCAAGTGCCCATGACCAGAGGATCAGTTGCAGTGGGTTGTGTCTCAGCTCATCCCTGAGAAGTAGTCCATTCAGAGGGTTCCACAGGTGTTGTGACAGTAGTCAAGACATGGGGTACGTGTCCTATTATTCATACTTCCCTGGAGGGGGCCCAAAAGACTCCTTTCATAGGGCTAACTGGAATTGATTGTGGCTCTTAATGAGAGTAATCAACACTTATAAGCTAGGTTACATTTGTACAACAACCTACCAATCCTTTTGAATTATAAGACTAAATCAGTCTAAGTGAAATAATAGCATATACATTTCACAAAACTGTTGTACTGTAATAAAATTATATCTCCTCATTTATAACTTGGAATTTACTGGTTTCAACCAATATAAGAGACAGTCTTCTGACCAAAAGACATTCCTGTAAGGTAGTGTTTATTAAAAGGTACCAGGCAGTGTGAGGTGGTTTCCTGAGAACCATTACCAGTAGTAGTGGGTTTTTCCCCCCCTGAGACAAAGTCTCACTGTATGGCCCAGTTTAGCCTCAAATTCATGATCTTTCTGCCTCAGCTTCCTGAGTGCTGGGATTGCAGGCATGAGCCTAGCTAGTAGTAGGTTTTTTTCAGCTGATTATTTTGCTTATCTTTTGGTGGTTGGACAGAAGTTTGACAGTAGTGTGAAATAATACATAACTCCATCTCTTCTTTTTCATGGGCTTGATAACTAATAAGGATAACTAATAAGAAAGCCATTGGGCAGGATATGTAGGGAGTTAACTTTGATGTTCTGAATTCTGTAAAGAGGCTGTGTTTCATTTCATTTATTTATTTATAGTGGTAGGGAAGGTTGAATCCAGGGCCTCATGCATGCTTTGCAAGCACTCTACTGTTGAACTGCACCCCCAGCCCATTTTTTACTTTCAGAATTTTTTTGTTCTATATTATTTTATTTAAAAAATTTTAATGTATATTTTGTTTTATTTTATTTTATTTTTCCTTTATTAGTAAATGATGATGGAGTATAAAGTAATACAGCATTTTTCCATTATGCATTCTTTACATTGCTTCTGGCAACACTTTCATCAACCCACAGAGTTTATACAGCCTTATGGCTAATATGTAGTAGAACTCAAATGCTTATTTGGGTTATTGTCGTCATTGTCGTTAGGTGCCATCGAGTCGGCATCCGACTCATAGCGACCCTCATAGGGTTTTCAATGGCTGATTGCTTCGGGATTGCCTTGGGAGTGGATTGCCAGGTCCTTCTCCCATTTTTGCGGTGCTGGGAATTGAACTCAGGACCTCAGAGACTGCAGTGCAGCACTCTACCAACTGAGCTAAATCCCAGCCCTATTTGGGTTATATTCCCCTCTTTTTCCAATATACTCATGAAGTTGTGCTGTTTACATTGAAATTGTCCTCTCCCCATTCATCCCTCTACATTGGCCCTCCTCCCCATCCTGTCTTCTCCAATCTTCACTTCCCTCTGCTAGTTCCCTCCCTCCTTCTTTCTACTCTTTATATTACCCCTTCTATGCCAAGTTTAATTGTGCATTTTTTATATGTCAATTTATATACAGGATTTTTTTCTTCCTTTAGGTATGATTCAGCTCCCACATATGAGTGAGAACATATGGTATTTTTCTTTTTGACCTTGTGTTCGCTTTCTTAAGTTGATGTTCTCCAATTCCATCCATTTTGCTGCAAATGATGTTATTCCTTTTTTTAATTGCTTAGTAGTATTCCATTATATATATATGTACCATAGTTTTTTACCCATTCTTCTATTGATGGGCACGTTGGTTGATTCCATATCCTTGCTATTTTGAAAAGTGCTGCATTGAATATGGAGATGCAGGTGTCTTTGAGGTATGATGACTTGTCTCCTTTTGGGTATATCCCCAGGGAGTGGTATAGCTGGGTTGTATGGTAGTTCTATTTTTAGTTTTATGAGGTATCTCCATATTGATTTCCAAAGTGGTTAAACAAATTTATAATCTCTGTGGAGTCTCTGGGATTAAAGTTATGTGCCACTGTTCCCGGCTCTATATTTCATTTTAGACAGGACATCTTTGGTGATAGACTTGATCATCCTGTTCGTTTAAGAATTATGATTTCAGTGCAGCATTTTGAGATGCTGAAGAAACTAGGTCAAATCAGAGATGATTTAGGAAACACACTGTTAATGGAGCAGTAAGAAAGTCACTTTTGTCTTCCTATGTCCTGAAATTCTAAAGAGGTTAATTACAGGAAGGCCATCAAGCCATATGTTCCTTTGTCTTAGAAACAGTCTGGTTTTAACATAATGTGCTTTTTATGTGACTACATCTAGTCATGTAGTATTCAATACTTGCATTTATTACTTGGGCTATTTTGTTTTATATCTGAAGTTATATATAGTTGCCATTAAAATAATATTTAAATTGTAACTTTAAGAAGTGAATCTGTTGATATGCTATACTCACTGACCTATGATTAACCCAATAGTATTGCTTCCAAAATCTGTGCTCTTGTCTTTATGCTTCTCTCCCCTTTGTTCACTGGAGTCAAGCTACACTCAGTCATTTCTCAGTTCCTCTGACTGCATATTAACCTCTTTTCTGCTTCCATGCCTTTGTCCTTGCTTTTCTTTTTCCTATTTGCCTGCTCCTCCCTACAACATGAGTAACTACTCCTTGGTTATGCCTGGTTTAAATGTCACTTCACACACACCTTGGACAGGCCCTTTTTGACTTCTCACAAATCTCTGCTTCCTGATGAGCATCTATTACAAGTTTCAATTATAGGATGTATTAGTCTGTCCAACCTGCCCTTGACCTCTTTCATCTTCTAGAGTGTAAATAAAGTCTGTGAGGACAGGGTTAGTGGCTGAGTAATGCATCATGGTATTCTGAGGGCTTAACACAAGGTCTAGAGTCTGACACATAATAGGAGCATATAAACAATATTTACTGAAAGCTTGAGTGAATGAAAGAGTCTGTTAAATTTTTTTAGAGATGCTTCCCAGGGACCATCATAAGAAACCCAGACAAAAGCTGTAACCTGATGGTTAGAAGTGATTCATAAGGCCAGACAGCCCAGATTTAATGGGAGGAAAATTAGGGTCTACTTCCTGATGTATTTGTGGCAAGATCACATTGTGGAAGTGCATGTGGGAAAGGAGATGTTATTGTGATCATCTTTGGAAAATGTAGTTTATTTTAAGAAATTGTTCCTAGCCAGGCACTGGCTGATTTCCCTTGGAAATGGATACAACTCTGTTTTAGGCCTGTATATTATTTAGTTGCATCTGACTCATAGCAACCCTATGTACAACAGAATGAAACATTCCCTTGACATTGTGCCATGCCTGGCACTGTGTCAGTGCTTCTCTTCTATTCATAGGGTTTTCTATGGCAGATTGTTTTGGGATTGTTTTGGCAGTGTGTTGCCAGGTCCTTCTCCCATTTTTGTGGTGCTGGAGATCAAACTGAAGGCCTCAGAGAGCACAGAGTAACATTCTAGCAACTGCGCTAAACCCTAGCTCTATAGGTTTGTATATTACTCTGTAGACAGACACCCCTTGAATAACACATCACAGTTTAGATCCTGGTTCATTCACTGTGACAGAAAAGGAAAATTATCAAAATATTTAAGAGATTCCTTTATTCAGGCTTTTAACAAATGTATTTTGAATACTACTAGGTACCAAGATTTGGATACTGTGTTAGGCATTGAGAATGTAGTAGTGAACCAGACAGTCTTTACTTCTGCCCCTGAATCACACAATCAGTAAGTGGAATCACTGGGACTCCCTACTCATTCCTCTAAACACCATTGCATTTTTTATAGGCATTTACTCTTGAGTTGTGACCTAGCTGAAAGGAACAGTTCCAAATCTTCTACTTGTATAATTGACCTTAACATGAACGATATATTCTTCCTGTTTTATACTTAAAAGATATAGCATCTGCCTTCAGGTTTAAAAAAAAATCACTCAAGATCATATCTGGTATTTCATGAAAATAAGTTGTATCCTCAAGCAAGACCAGTATAGTGGACAATTTTTTTTCCAGTACTGGGGTGCTTGAACCCAGAGCCTTGTGCATGCCTAGCATGTGTTGTACTCCTGAACTCTACTCCTTTTTTATGTTATTTTTTTATTTTGTGACAGAGTCTTATTAAGTTGTGCGGGCTGCCTCTGGCCTCAAACTCAAGATGTTCCTGCCTTCACCTCCTGAATTGTTGGGGTTACAGGTGTGTGCCATGGCACCAGCTGTAGGATACTTCTGAGTTGTTGTGCCCTCTGATCTTCTTGAGGAATAGGGATATTTATTCCTACATGTTAAGAGTATACCTTCAGAGAACTAATGGACATAGTCCACCACAACATATATAAGCCCCCTCTCCCACCCAAATAAACAATGCCCTTTAACTGTTAATAATATAAAATCTATTTCTGTTGGATTTAGAAATCTGTCATTTGGGATAATAAAAAGAGGAGTAGCCTTTAGCAACCAGATAATCTAGGTTCTAGACTAGCTGTGTGAAGGGTGGGGGCATGGTGATTACTCCAATATGGGGGAGATTATAAAGGGAGATTGTTTACTACTTCTACTACTACTACTATCTCCTCCTCCTCCTCCTCCACTTCCCCCTCCTCCTCCTCCTCCTCCTCCTCCTCCTCCCCACCCTCCTCTTATTATTGTTAAAAGTATACATACTCAGTAGCCTGAAAAGTGCCTTAAAACCTGGCATTATGGCTCATACCTGTAATCCTGGTGACTCAGGAGGCTGAGGCAGTAGGATTGCAAGTTTGAGGTCAGAGGCAGCCTGTGCAATTTAGTGAAACTTTGTCTCAAATAAATGAAGAATAGTTTTTGGGTACAGCTCAGTGGTGTAGCACTTGCCTAGCATGAGCCAGATTCTGGATTCAACTCCCCAGTATTACCAAAGAAAGAAATAAAAACAAAAAATAAGTGCCTTACAGAGAGAATCTCCACTCTGCCATGGCCCTCTGTGTGCTTAGGCAGTCATGTGGATAGGAGATTCTCTGTCTGTCTGTCTGTCTGTCTGTCTTTTTTTCTCTTAAGTGGTACAATGTACTTATTTATTTATTTTTTTGTGGTGTTGAGAATTGTTTCTGAGTCCTCATGCATGCTAGGCAAGTATTCTGCCATTGAGCTACATCCTCAGCCACTCATACAAATTCCTCTAATGGTTATTTCTAATACCTTTCCCCTGGGAACCCAACCACATGGAGGCCAAAGGTATTAGCCTAGACTGGCAGTCATTTTTTTTGTTAATCTTATAAGCATACTTTCCAAAAAAGAATAGAAATGACTGGTTTAAAACACACAAAAGTACCTTACAGCTATACATTTTCTGTGACTACATACACTTGCCTACTAAAAGCTCCTATAGGAATCTTTTTTTTTTTTTTTTTTTTTTTTAAGTACTGGGGGTTGAACCCAGGGCCTTGTGCTTGCATGCTTTGCAAGTGCTGGACCAGTGAGCTGCACCCCCAGCCCATTTTTTTTTTTTAACTTTTTGAGACAGGGTCTTGCTAAGTTACGCAGACTGCCTCTGGTCTCGAACTTGTGATCCTCCTGCCTCCACCTCCCGAGACGCTGGGATTACAGGCATGTGCCACCACGCCCAGTACAGGAATCTAAAACTGTTGGAAGGATATGGATTAGACTTGAGAACATACCTTAATAGTATATTTGTAATAATTTGTACCATATCTGTTTTCCTCATTAGACAATAAACTCTTATGAGGGCAGAGATCATGTCTATTTCTGTCCATTGTTGTTCTATAAGATTCAGCACAGTGTCAGGCACATAGATTGTTGTTGTTGTTGTTGTTGTTGTTGTTGTTAGGTGCTGTCAAGTCAGTCTGACTCATAGCGACCCTCTGTACAACGGAAAACACTATTGTCAGTGCTTCTCTGCTGTGCATAGGGTTTTCAATGGCAGATTGATTTTTGGGAGGGGGTTGCCAGGTCCTTCTCCCAAGCCTACAGCTTCTGGTGTTCCCAGGCATTCTCCCATCCAGGTACTAACCAGGCCTGACCCTGCTTAGCTTCCGAGATCTGATGGGATGGGATGCCACAGGGCTGTGGCTGCAGGCAAGGCACATAGAAGGCAGACAATTAATATTTTTGGATAAACGAATGAAGGATTCTTTACCATGCTCATGTTCATTAAAGTACCAGAGGTCCACTGATTAAGTTAAAGACTCAGATAATTCCTGATAGGTACTGAATTAGACATGAATTGTCAATGATCCCTGCCATGGAAGCACTAAAAATTTATAGGATGAGATGGACATGGAAAAAAAAAATTATACTAGAAGTTTACATGAAGTTCCACAGAAGCCTAAAGAATGGGATGAGGCATCTACATTTAAAAATAAAATTTAATTGGGCTCAAAGTATATTTATTAAAAATACGGTAGTATTCAACTCCAACAATAATTTAAAAGTTGAAAATTACTTGTTTATTCTATCCTAATATAGGAATGGAAAGGATTTTTTTGTTATTATCTTTTTTTTGTTTGTTTGTTTGTTTTTTGGCGGTAGTGGGGTACTGAACTAAGACCTTGTGCATACTTTGCAAGTGTTCTGCTGGGCTGTACTCCCAACCCGTTTTAAAATTTTTTATCTTGAGGCAGGGTCTTGCTAAGTTACCTAGGCTGCTTCAGGTTCCAGCTTATAAGTTTTCTGCCTCAGCCTCCCAAATTGCTGGGATTAGAGGCACCTGGGCAGGAATGGAGAGATGTTGATCCCAAGGATGTCATTTTGAAATGTGTTACTATTAATTTCAGTTTATCAGGTACTTTCTCAACTATTTTTCTCATTTAATTCTTTCTGCAATCCAGTATTTCAAAGAACCAACCAATCCGTGCTAGAAGTGCAACCAGAGTGCTCCTTGGAAGCAAGGATGGCTAGACAGCATCTTACATATTTTGAACATACTGTCAGGAGGGACCAGTGGAGAAGGACATCATGTTTGGGAGAGGGACTGGTCAGCAAAATGAAGGAAGATCCTCTACTAGGTGGATTGATACAGTGATTGCAACAGTGGGCTTAATTAAGCTTAAAAAAGATCATGTGCATGACATGGCGTTGAGTAGTGTTTCGTTCTTTTGTACATAGGGTTGCTATGAGTTGGATCTGTCTTTTTTTTTTTTTTTTTTTTTTTGCGGTACTGGGGGTTGAACCCAGGGCCTCGCGCCTGCATGCTCTGCACGTGCTGGACCACTGAGCTGCACCTCAGCCCTTTTTTTTTTTTTTTTTTTTTTTTTTTTTTTTTTTTTTACTTTTTGAGACAGAGCCTCGCTAAGTTACGCAGACTGCCTCTGGTCTTGAATTTGCGATCCTCCCGAGTCTGCCTCCTGAGCCGCTGGGATTACAGGCGTGCGCCACCACGCCGAGTTGGATCTGTCTTGATGGCACTTAATAACAATAAAAATAG
Source organism: Pedetes capensis (assembly GCA_007922755.1). Lineage (NCBI taxonomy): Eukaryota > Metazoa > Chordata > Mammalia > Rodentia > Pedetidae > Pedetes > Pedetes capensis. The sequence goes on along the minus strand of VMDO01005656.1, from coordinate 94,251 downwards.
TCCAGTAAGTTAAGTGATATTATTCCTCATTTACAAATAAGGAAATTAAGATCAAAGAGGTTAAATAACTTAATGGAGGTAACATTGCTAGTAAAGGACAGAGCCAGGACACATTTAGGTCACTGGACTACAAGTTCAGAGTATCTTATATTGTACTATGGGTTCATTCATTTTATAGGATTCTCAAATGTTCCCTCAAAAGGCCAAAATTCTTGATGCCTTTGACGACCTACACTCCTTCCTTCCTCCCCCCCCCCTTTCTTTTTTTCTCCTTCTTTTTTTGCTTTTTAGGAATTTTCTAAGAAGATCCTAATTCTTAATGCCCTCTATTAATTCTTCTTCGGTAAAGACTTACTTTTCTGGTCCCTTGTGAATATCAAATGTAGCAGTATACCAGTTATTTTGGTTATAAAAAGTATTGCACTTACTGAAGGATGAGTTTCTTTTTGTTGTTGTTTTTCTTCCCAGAGAAAGAATTGCTCTTTCTAAAGTAGATCAAGCACAATTTTCCCCCAAATACTATGTCCATTCTTGCCATTGACAAGAGTCTCCAATTAGAGTTTGTCAGTTTAACATCAGATTTAGTCTCATATTTTTCCCCAAAGGCAGCTGTATTATGCCAAGTGCTTTTATATATTTTATTTAATTTTTATAACAACTCTGAGAGAATAGTGTGGTATTACATTTTAAAAAGTAAACCAAGGGCTAGCAAGTTCAAATAACTTAGCCAAAATAGCACATGACTACAGATTTGAATTCATAAATTCTGGGTTTATTTCTTGTTACTCGTATATTAGTCAGGATAGGCAAAATTATACTGTGTTAATGAATTGGCCTCAAGATTTCAGAGGCTTAATATAACAAAGACTTGTTGGAGTCTTGTTCATGAATTCCAGTGTAGGTAGGTGAGTCTGGAGGGCATTTGTCCTGCAGGATGTGATGATTAGGGTTTCTAGGATGCTTCGGTTTTGTGATACCATCATCTTAACATGAGGCTTCCATGGTGTCTTTGAAGATGAGAGAGCAGAGGATCACACATTACCTCTTAAATACTTCTGGATGTAATTGACACATGTCACTTGTGTTCACAGCATATTGGCCCAAAGTGGTGACATGGAGCTGCCTAAAACTATAAAACGTTTTTGAACTGTTGGAGAGCTCATGAATAGTCAGTGAATAATTGAGTATTTCTTTCAGACTGCTTCACAAAAGATGTTTCCCTAGGGAAATTACTTTTACATAGTACATGTTCCTTCTAGCTTACATTAGGAATAGTTTGCTAACATATCTGGACCATGTTTTATATTGAATGGCTTGTGGTCAGGAATTAAATTAATAAATGAGCTTATCTTTCAGTTTAGTTTAACTAAACTTTATTGAACACCTGAACCTCTAGGCTATGTTTGCTTTCCACTATTTTTGTTGTTGTTGTTGCTGTTGTTTGTTTCCCCCTTTGGGGGCTAGGGTGTGAACCCAACACCTTTCGCACAATAAGCACATGCTCTATCCCTGAGCTATATCTCCAGCCCTCCAATATCTGTTTCAGATAGATAGATAGATAGATGAACAATGTCTAAGTAAGTATGCAAGTCATAGTAATTAGACAGCACTAGATTTTTAATCCTTCAGGAAAGTATAAAGTGGTGATTAAAAGCACACATTTTTTATTGGAAATTTTTAATGTACACCTTAATGTGATTCATTCTGACATACTTTTCATTGTGACATTTCCATATATGCATTTTGTTGTACATTATTCGTATAGGTTCCCCCTTACCCTCTTGAAAGCACACATTTTAAGTGTCAGAGTTCTGAGTCATGTACTTCCTAGCTCTCTGAACTTGGGCAGATTAAGGAAAAAAATACTTGTTGTGCCCAGTGGCAATTGCCTGTAATCCCAGTGATTTGAGAGGCAGAGGCAGGAGGATTGAGAACTCCCAAGGCTAGAGGCAAGCTGTGTAACTTAGTGAGACCTTTCTTCAAAATTAAAAATAAAAAATACACTAGAAGTGCATCCCAGTTGTAGAGTTCTTGCAAATTATGTGCAAGGCCTTGGAGTCAACCTCTGGGTACTGCAAAAAGTAACAAACACACATCCAACTTTATCGAGATCTAATTCGTGTACCATAAAGTCCATCTTTATCTACCTTTTAAGGGTACAACTTAATGGTTTTAGAATATTCACAGACTTGTAAAAACATTATCTAATTTTAGAACATTTTGTCACCTACAAAAAAAAACCCTTGTACCTATTGTTGTTGTTAGGTGCCATCTAGTTGGCTCTGACTCATAACAACCCTATGTACAACAAAATGAAATACTCCATAACATTGTGCCATGCCCAGCACTGTCAGTGCTTCTCTGCTATTCATAGGGTTTTTGATGGCTGATTGTTTCAGGAGAGGGCTTCTAGGTCCTTCTTCCAAGCCTATAGTACTTGGTATTCCCAGGCCATCTCCCATCTAATGACTAACTAGGCCTGACCCTACTTAGCTTCCAAGATCAGACAAGATCAGACACCAGGGTGGTATAGCTGTAGACCTTGTACCTATTAAGAGTCACTTACTATATATTCTTGAATCTAATTCACAGCTTTTCAACAGGTTTAGAGGGCCAAAAAATTAGATGTGGATTAGAATTACATGCAGATTAGATTTGAAGTTGAGAGCTGGGTTTGGGGAAAATTGTAGAACTGCTGTACATGTAAAAACAATATAATAAAATGTTTTATTTATCATTATTATAATTTATCTATTGTTCATCACACTTGTCATCGTTGCTCATAACTGGAATATTTTCAGTGTTTTCTATCACTTCTCTGTCATATTTATTCAGTTGCCCTGTGAACAAGGAGTGGTTGAAGAAAAGGAGCTGATAAGAATTTTGAACTAAGCTTTTTAGTTTAAGAAATTGCCCAAACCTAAGTGCTGATTAGATTGGAGAATATACAGTATTCTCCTTCCTTCTAGTCCCTGGCAACTAGCAGTCTACTTTCTTCTTTTTCTTTTTTCTTTTTTTGGAGTGGATTTGCCTGTGCTAGACTTGGGCTAGTTCTTTAACCTTTCTGTGCCTCAATTTTCTCATTAACAAAGTAAGGGTAATAATACCTACTTATTGGGTTCTGTGATATGGGGGGAGAAAAACAGTTCATTTAAAGAGCTTAGAACTTTGCCTAACAAAAAGTAAATATTAAATGTTTGTTGTTATGGTTTTATTATTATGTTCAACATTATTGTGATCATTATTTTATTCTATATATAACACCTAACATAGGACTAGGCATATAGTAGGCACATTCATTCAGTTTCCTAGGGCCCCTACTATGTTTTAGGGCATCTCAAATATGAATTAAAGCTGGGAGCCATAGTGCAAGCCTGTAATCCCAGCAACTTGGGAGGCAGAAGCCGGAGGCTTGTAAATTCAAGGCTAGAGGCAGCTTGTGGAATTTAGCAAGATTCTGCTTCAAAATAAAAAATAATAAAGGAGCTAGGGGTCAGGCTCAATGGTGGAGCACTTGCCTAGCATGTACAAGGGCTGGGTTAAACCCCTCAGTACTGAGGGTGAGGGAAATATTAAAATATTATCATTCTCAAGCTGTTCATAATCTTGTGGCAGAGATAGATATAAAAATGATATGTAAATATAGAAATATATATATCTACTACTTTATACATAGTATATGTAAAGAGATATATAAGGATAATTACTTTGGATTAGTGCTATAGAGGAAGTAAATACAGAGTGATATGGGAACAGGAAGGAAAGCAATTCAGTATGTTAGCTGTTTGGTCACTCTGACCAAAGTACTTGACAAGAACAATTTAAGAGAAGATTTATTTTAGCTTACGGTTTCAGAGGTGTCAGTGTGTCTTGGTGGGAAGGGCAGAGCAAAGCAGTTCACTTCATGGTGAACCAGGAAGCAGAGAAAGGGAGAATGCTGGTGCTGGCTTTCTACTTTTCTCCTTTTATTGTGTCCAAGTCCTCAGCCCATAAGATGGTGCCTCCCACATTCAGGATGGGTATTTCACCCTCAGTTAATCCTCTCTGGAAAGTCCCTCACAGACACATCCAGAAATGTGCCTCATAGTCTCCTAGATGATTCTAAATCCAGTCAGGTTGACAATGAAGATTAATCATCAGAGTGACAGAAATCTACTTCTCATGTATCTTACTTTATTCTCAGGGTAATCTTATAAAACAGGGATTCTTAGGTACATTATTATAGATGAGGAAAGTAAGATTCAGAGATGTTAAATACCATGTGGATGAGAAGTAGTTGAGTTGGGATCTGAATCTGATTACCAGCAAAACTCTACTTCTGGTGCTTATCAAAAGAATCTCCTGCTATTTTTCTGTAATTTGTAAATTAAGCCCTACAAAGCAAAACCTGTGTTTTTGGCTAACAAATTTTTGGGTTCATTACATATTTTGAAGTATTCCATTCTCCTAAAGCTTATTACTCTCTTCATCTTTCGGGGCAAGAAAGAGCCAGAGGCCAGAGAATGCCCAAGATTGTGGCCTCAGCTCTGGGCTGCTCTAAACTGCCTTTGTCTATTGTTTGTATCACCATGCTCCTGACTGGTACTTCTCCTTTTCTGGGCCATGAGGCTCCTTTGTGTGGAAAGGGACCTTGGGAGCTGAATGGAGGATTTGTGCAAAGCTTCCTGTAAATGAGAAGTGTTCCTGTGATGAGCCATGACCTCCTAGCAGCAGATCATCCGGCTTCAGCTTTCCCACCTCCTTTTGAGGTTCCATTGGATCTTCTGGTCACAGAGCAGCTTTCATTGAGTTCAGCAGCTCATTTTTGGTTAATTAGGCATTATCTGTACCACTCTCTTGGATTACCTCATGAATAAGGAGTACTGTGGTTATTTCCCTCAGAATATTAAAGCTGAGAGGGCCCTTAAAATCACTGACTCTAACCCATGCTCACAGGAAGAAAGCTGGGGCCTAGGAAAGGGAAAGTACTTACCCAGATCCCACAGATTTTTATGGCAGAGATGAGACCACGAGCCTGATGCCTTGACTGCAGGCCAGTCCCCAGCCCACTCATCATACTCTTCTCCCACCTATTTTCCTACTCAAACGTAACATCATAAACTCATAGAAGGCAGAGGACCATGCCTTTTTATCCCTATGAAAGCCTAAGTTATTATTGTTGTTAAATGCTGTAGGTATGCTTAATAATGTCTCAGGTTTGTTAAATCAGTGGTTATCTGGTTTAAATATAGGCAATAAGCTGTCTTATTGAAAGAATTAGGTAGATATGGATGGGAATCTTGGCAAAGACTTGATGGAGCCATGGTTCCAACTCAGACATTCTGAGTCCAAGTTGTCTAGTCTTCTTTCTAGTACATGATAACTAGATTGGTATGATTTTGACAGGGGAGAAATGGTACTCACAGAGCCAAGTTTCAGAGGCAGAGAGTATTGGCTGTACTTGAAAAGAAGCAACTAGACTGATGTAGCGAGAACACAAGTAGAAAAGTGAAGGAGGATGAGGGAAGGCAGTGAGAAATGCTGGGGGAAATAGGTAGAAAGGGTTTAGAGCCAGAGAAGGCAGATCTCTTTAACTTGGGCTTTTTAGAGAAAGTTGCCTGGAGTTAGAAGCCTTGAGATGGGCTTCAGGGATAGTTAGGATTTGTGTTTATAGACATGGTACAAAGTTTGTGGAGGAAGTGAATACACACTTCTTTTCCTCTTTAAGTTAGAAGGCCCAATTCGTGATCAGTTTGCCTAGAGCATTGTCAAATAGTGGAGAGTGCTAAAGAGTGCTGAAGAGTAGGGTTAGGTTTTTAAAAGCCTGGATTTCTAGATTTGGGGATTTCATTTTTTTCCCCCCACTCTTAGTAACATTGCAGAGGTACTCCCTCTACAAAGGTGAGTTGTGGGAAACCTGGGCAGCAGCTGAGTAATAAACTCTGCTTCACAAACGAGGGCTTTGTTTTAAATATTTCACTTTGATGAATTTGGTATATACAGCTTTGGCTATTCTTGAAGAGCATCAAAGGTCTGTGGCCTGTTATAATTTCTTATTTTCTTGAGGTGAGCATTTGACAAGGCAGTGATTTACTTAACAGTGACAAGGGTAGGAGTGATTTACTTAACGAAGGAATGCCTCCCACTTACAGTCAGTGGCATTTGTAAATGTGGAGGTTCTTAAGCCATCTCTGGAGATTTGTTCATAAATGGTAGGGTTTTCCACAGATTTACTTCCCACACACTTAAGATTCAAGTCTACAATCAGCCTAGGCCTGAGTTCTGATCTCAAACTTTGTTCTTTGATTTGCCTGTGATGATGGATAAGTTTCTTTCCTTCTCTGGCACAGAGTTCTTATATCTACAATAACAATAACACTGGATTGGATAATTTCTAAAGGCTCTTCTGGTTCTGGTATCTTAGGACTCTTTATATAGGACACAGATCAGTGTTTTACTTTTGTAAGAGATCATAGTACAGTAAAATGTAATTATATCAATGACTGCACATATATTGACTTATTCAACATATACATATGAAATGGTTCTCATTGGTGATATGCCTTTTTGAATATTTTTCTTCTGTTTTTTCCTTTTTATGTCCACTGTAGCTTTCACGTTCTGGCTGTGCCTCCTGTTATCCTGATGAACCAGCAATAGATCCAGAGATACCACTATGTTCTAGTAGTATCAGAAGGAAAAAAAAAATACTAAAACAAAACCACAACCAACTGCTTTGGTTTATGCTTGCCTTCCTGGCAGCTACAGATGATCAGTTCCCTCAAAGGCAGCCTGCAGGGCTGAAAGTAAGAAACATGGTGATTTTATTCTAATTTGATGAAAAAATCCCGAGCCTCACCTTTCCTGTCATTTGCAAGTGCATGCATTTCCATACCTGCTTCACTGCAGTATCAAAGATATTTGAACAGAAGCTAGGAATGTGACAGAGAGAGAGAGAGAGAGAGAGAGAGAGAGAGAGAGAGAGAAAACTATATTTGTTGTTGTTGTTGTTAGATGCCGTCAAGCCCGACTCATAGCCACTCCATGTACAGCAGAACAAAATACTCTCCGATTCTGTTCCAGGCACATGATCTTATTTATGTTTAAGCCCATTGTTGCAGACACTGTGTCAGTCCATCCGGTGGAGGGTTTTCCTTTTTTTTTTTGTTGACCTGTCACTCTCCCAAACCTGATGTCTTTCTCCAGGGATTGATCTCTTCTGACTACATGTCTGAAATATGTAAGACACAGTCTGGCCATTGTTGCTTCCAAGGAGCATTCTGGTTGCACTTCTTCTAGGTTCTAGGACAGATCTATTGGTTCTTTTGGCAGTCCATGGTATATTCAATAATTGTCTCCAGCACCATAATTCAAAAGCATGAATTCTTCTCCTGTCTCCCTTGTTCAGTGTCTGGCTTTCACAACCATATGATGCTAGTGAAAATACCATGGCATGAGTCTGGTGCACCTTTTTCTTCAGTGTGACATCTTTACTTTTCAATACTCTAAAGAGATCTTTTGCCACAGCTTTTCCCAGAGCAATGCTTCTTTTGATTTCTTGACTGCTGCTTCCATGAATGTTGATTATAGTGCCAAGTAAAGCAAAATTATTGATAATCTCAATCTTTTCTCCATTTATTGTGAAGTTGCATACTGACCCAATTGTAAGGATTTTTGTTTTGTTGATATTTATTGCAATCCATACTGAAGGCTATGTTTTTTGATCTTCATCAGTAAATGTTTTAAATGCTCTTTACTTTCAGCAGAGTTGTGTCATCTGCATAATGTAGGTTGTTAATGAGTCTTCCTCCAATCCTCATAAAATCCAGCTTCTCAGATTATTTGCTCAGCATATAAATTGAAGAGATATGGTGAAAGTGTATAGTAGTGATGCACACCTTTCTCCACTTTAAACCAGTGTTTCCTTGTTCTATTTGAACAACTGCTTCCTAATCCATATACAGATTCCTAATGAGTACAAGTAGGTGCTCTGGTATTCCCATTTTTTTGAAGTGTTATCCATAATTTGTTATGATCCACATAGTCAAATGCCTTTGACTATTCAATATATTCAAATGCCTTTACATAGTTAATAAAACCTAGATAGACATCTTTCTGATTTTCTCTACTTTTGGCTAATATCCACCTGACATCAGCAATGATGTCCCTGGTTCCCTGCCCTCTTCTGAATCCAGCTTGATTTTCTGGTAGTTCCCTGTCTATACACTGCTATAGTTGCTTTTCAATGATCTTTAGTAAAATTTTGCTTGTGTGTTGATATTAATGATATTGTTCGATAGTTTCCACATTCAGTTGGATCCCCCTTTTTGGGAATAGGCACAAATATGGATCTTTTCTAGTCAGTTGGCCAGGTAACTGTTTTCCAAATCTGTTGGCATAAACATGTTAGCACCTCCAGTGCTGCATCTATTTGTTGAAACATCTCTATTGGTATTCCATCAATTCCTGGAGCCTTGTGTTTCCCTAATTCTTTCAAGGCAGCTTCCACTTTGTCCTTCAATACCATTGATTCCTCTTCATACACAACATCTTGAAATGGTTGGTCACCTATCAGTTCTTTTTTGTATAATTACTCTCTGTATTCCTTCCATCTTCTTTTGATGTTTCCTGCATCATTTAATATTTTCGCTGTAGAATCTTTCACTATTGCCACTCTAGGCTTGAATTTTTTCTTCAATTGCTTAAGCTTGAGAAACACAGAGCATATTCTTCCCTTTTGGTTTTCTGTCTCCAGCTGTTTGTACATGTCATTATAATATTTGTTTTTGTCTTCTCGGCTGCCTTTTGAAATCTTCTGTTTAGTTCCTTAACTTCATCATGTCTTCCTTTTACTTTAGTTGCTTGACATTCAAGGGCAAGTTCCATAGTCTCTTCTGATGTGTAATTTGGTCTTTTCTTTTTTAAACTATATTTAGAGAAATATTTTCTAAGATAACTGCCTTTGGATTTTTAAATTTTTTATTCATTTGCTCCATAGTTTTGGAGATGAGTGTTACTGGTAATCATTCTAAGCATTTCATAGCATTTTTAAACTTCAGAACCTTTTCCCCTATGATTTAAAATATTTTCATAAGCAACTTTAAGATGCTGCTGCTTTTTGAGTGCTTGCTATGTGCCAGGCACTACACTTGTGTTATTTCATTTAACTCTTACATCAGTGGTCAATATGGTATTCTCACTATTTGAAAAAGATAAAGATAGCTGGGCCTGGTGGTGCATGCTTATAATCCAAAGAGGTTAAGTAACTCACTCAAGAACACACAATTAATATGTGATAAAGGTGTGATATTTATTTTTAATTTCAATTTAACTTAATTTAATTTTACTATTTGCAGTACGGAGTGGTTAAACCCAGAGCCTTATGCATGCTAGGTAAATATTCTACCACTGATATATACCCCTAGCCATATACATATACATACACATAAATATTTTTTCATTTTGTGCTTTATTGGTAAATGTTGGTGGGGTGCAGAATTGTTTTATATTTTATTTTGAGACGAGGTCTCACTAGTGTGGGCAGGCTGCTTCTGGCCTTGAACCTGAGATCCTTCCAGTTCACCCTCCTGAGTTGCTAGGATTTCAGACACATGCCATGGCACCCCAGGTTAGTTTTTAATTAATTATTTAATTGATTAATTAATTGAAATGGGGTCTTACTATGTTGCCCAGGCTGGCCTTCAACACTCTGGCTCAAGTGATCCTCCTACCTCAGCCTCCCAAGTAGGTGGGACTACAAGTGCCTGGCTTCCCAGCCAATTCTCTTATCTCTGCAAGCTCTATAGCATTGAATTTTCACTAGCAGATGAGCAAACTACCAATGATCACGTGGCGTATGTATGGTAGACACATGAGATGAATTTTGATGTTTTGGTTTTTTTGAGAGAATCCTATCATGTAGCCCAGGCTGGTCTTGAACTCATGGTCCTGCTTCAGTCTCCTGAGTGAATTTTGATAATTTTGATTTAGTAATTACTATGTCTCAAACAGTTTTTATTCATTTTTATCTTTAGCTGTCTTATTTTTGTATCTTCATAAGATGAACCACTTCACATTTTTCTGGATTATAAATAGATTTTACAAAGGTTTTAATGTAGAGACAAAGAAAAATAAGATCTTGGGTCTGATTTCAAGGAACTAATGGTTAGTTCTAAGAAAAAGACATGTACACAGAGATATTCTCACCATATAGACTGTGGGAAAAAATTCTAAAAAAGTAGTTTAGGCTGTGAAACATTTAAGGACAGGAAATATTGATGTGACCTATGTTTTAATGGGGAGAGTTCTGGGAGGGTGTTGTTTATTTTATTTTTTGAAGGTTGTTAAGTACAGTAAATAATAATAAAAGATATGCAAGATGTGATTTTTGATAAACTCAAGGAATCTTGGAGCCACATTTTATTTTTAGTAGGGACACAGATCTGAAATGTTTACATAAGTGATGAGAAAGTAATATATGTGAAACTTTTCATGAATTTGTCATTTGGTATATTTGCATTTTCAGTGCCTAGCTTGTTCTTAGTAAATGTCTATTGAGTGAGTGAACTTGGCATCTAAGTTGGAAGGAGCAGATGTTCTGTTTCATTATTATAATATAGTATGCTATCCATGGGAATCTTAAAAGAATATCTGGTTTAGCTTCTATCTCATGAGGGAACTGGGGCCCAGAAAACAGAAATGACATATTTTGTGTGTTTTCCCTCCCTCCTTCCCTTCCTTCCTTCCTTTCTTCCTTCCTTCCTTCTTCCTTTCTTTCCATTCTTTCCTTTCTTGAGTTTCACTGTATAGCCGAGACTGACCTCACACTTGGTATGTAGACCAGGCTGGCCTCAAACTCACATTGATCCTCCTGCCTCAGCCTCTTAAGTGCTGGGATTACAGGCATGTGTCATCACACCTGGCTGAAATGATTTGTCTAGTAAGTTGTAGAGAAATATTAGAATCTGCTGCTCCAGGCAGCACTGATGATTTTTTAGAGTAAATTGCCAGTATTTTCACAGGGATTTCATAGCACAAGTAAAACATACAGATGCAGAGAAAATATTGTTGAAAGCATGATGAACCACTGACATTTTTAAAAAGTAAGGATTCGAAGTTTTTGCTTCCATTTTTCCTCCAAATATTTCCATAGATGTTGTATACCAAGATTAGATTAGAACAAGTTCAATAAGTTGAGCCTGACTTTTGATCATAGTGTCCCTGTGGTGCACATCTAGCAGAGCTTTCCCCTACAGAGGCCTGGTTGGAGGAGTGGCTTTCATTTCTCATGTATAATTTACCTCTCTTTCCTGGTGTTTGAAGCTTGTTGGTTTTGATAAATGCCTGTTTTCTGTGCATACCCTGTGGTTAATTAACATGGAGATCTTCATCTAGAACTGCTTAGCAAGTGGAGGGTGACAGTGCATGTGAAGTGGGCAGATTGGCTAAAGGCCTATACCTTTAACTCCTTTGGTTAATCCATTAACCAGCTTGTGTAGTCATATTGGACCTATAAATCTAAGTGTTAGGAGTAGAAGCTTATGTGAAAGGGTCTGTTGGCCTTGTTTTACTGTAGAAAAGAATTGACACCAGACAGGGTCCCATAGTGGAGAAAGGACTGGAGTCAGGTGTCTTAGATTCAATCATAGGCTATAATTTATTAGCCATATGACCTTAAACTTCTCATATCTATATATAGTGGTGGTAATAATACTAAGTACCTCACAAGGGAATTAATATTTTTCTCCCAGATATCTTTGTGTCTTGTTCTTTTTCTTTCATCAGGTGTTTTTGTTGTTGTTGTTTTGTTTTGTTTTGTTTTGTTTTGTTTTAGGTAATGCCTTCTCAGGGTTTTCTTGACTGCCCTCTTAAAAATTGTTACTGTCTCTCCTGGTACTCCTTGTCCCCATATCTTGCTTTTTTTTCCTCCCATACCACTAATTGTTCTTACTTTTTGCTATTTGTTAATTCCCTGTTCATAATAATAATAACAAAATACAATAGTAATAGTAACCGCTTTTATATGTTGGGCACTGTTCTAAACCCTTGATGTGTTTTAACTAATCCTTATAGAAAGCCTATTAGATGATACTACTATTACCCACCTTTTACAGATGAAGAAACTGTATTAGTCTTTTACATTATAACAGTGAAGTACCCGAGGCAGGCTAACTTTATAAAGAAAAGAGATTAGGTGATTAGAAATGGAGCCAGACTCTAAACCTAAGGTCTTTGGCTCCAGAGTCTCTGCTCTTAAATGCTGTACTGTACTTTGGAAAGTCAAAAAAAAGGTTATCTGTTTATTTCCTTGACCTTTTGTAGTTTAAATTTAACATTCACAAAGTACTTGTGGTATACTAAATTCTGTTTTGGGGGAATAGAATGGAAGAATCAGACATGACCTTGGCCTTCCAAGGACTTTACACACTAGTTGGTCAGACAGGTATGAACCCTACAGAGTTTCATGTAGGAAGTAGGGTTGGAGCCTTTGATCTTGTCTTCATTTCTGTTCTATTATTCTTCTCTCTCCCTATCCCTGTATGAACCCCCAAGCATAAGTCCTTCTTAAACTTTGCCACAGTTTTCATGGTAAATCATGTTCCTTCTTTAAAAAAAATAAACACTTTAAAAATGAAACACACACACACACACACACACACACACACACACACACAGTCACAAGTGATCCTTTCCTCCCTTCTCTGAACCCCTGTGACAGGTTGCCTGTACAACCGGTACAGTTGTACTGGTTGCCTGTAAAATTCATTTAGGCCTTATTGTTTTGTCTGTTTAAAAATATTATTTTGAACTGTGAGTTCATGGAAACCCACAAAGGTGGTAAGGGAGGAAAACAATTGAGGAAAATATTTGAATGCTGTACTTGACAGCTTATGGGGTTCAGTTTGGGCATCTGGCTTGCCTGTGAAGGTTCTTTCTATGACATATTTTCTCAGAATGTAGCTGGGGTGAAGGTCTGTGGTCCATTTATGAAATAAAGCTGGAAAAAGAATGAGTTTGTAACTGGTAGTCATCATCTTAATGTAACATTTTATGTGACAATAACAGTGTTGGTGCAGGAGAAAGAACAGGGAAATTCAGTTAAGATTACAGGTCTGTCTCTTAGAGGTATGCATTGTTGAGCATGTTACATAATGTTACTGAAAGCTCAGTTTTGTCATGAGTAAAAAAACAGAATAAATACCTCAAATAATTATTCAGTTCAATTTAACAAACATTTAATGGAAGTTTCTCTCTGCTAGGGACAGTCTTTCTGGAATTCTCAGTCCAGTGGGAAGAGTTGTGCCATGTGAGAGCATGAAAAAGAAGCTATTTGTAGGGGTATCCCTTGATTATGAGTGTTATATAAACAGACTTCCACCATGGATGACCAAACATTAAATCTGCTTCCTACTGGAATGGTAACTTCCCAAGGTGTCTTCTTTCTGTTGCAATCTTCCCCTCACCATAGGCTATTTTCTTAAGTCAGCCTCTTGCCCCTCTCTGCCCAAATGTCCAGTGGCTGGGGAGGAGAGTGTGCTCTGCGTGTGTGTGTGTGTGTGTGTGTGTGTGTGTGTGTATGTATGCTTTGTCAACATCTGGTCCCTTGAAGGCCCAGGATTATTGAGGAGTAAATATAATAGTATTGATGAGGACAATTGAGTTTAACATCTGATGTACGGTAGGTACGGACTAACAGGAACTTTCATTATCCGTGATCTGTGTGTCATCTGAGTCATAGAAGAATCTCTCAAATTATCTGCTATGTTCTGAGTACTGTTCTAGCATAGGAGCTAAACAGTGAACAAAACAGATGAAAGTTCCAGTTACCATGGAGTTTTAATTTTATTGGGGAAGATACACAATAAGAAAAAAGTAAAATATTAAGTATGATAGTTAAATGGGAAAGAAGAACAATAAAGCAAGGAAGAGAGAGAGAATGTTGGAGGTGAAGGTTTGAACTTTGGGATAGGCAGCCAAAGAAAGCCTTACTGAAAAAGTTGATTTTTAAGCTGGATTTGATGGTGCTTGTCTATAATCCCAACAACTCTGGAGGCTGAGGCAGGAGGATTATGAGTCTGAGGTCAGAGGCAGCATTTGTAACTTTGCAAGGAAAAGAAAAAAGAAAACAAAAGACAAAATGCTCACTTTTATTTAGGATCTGAAGTAAATGAGGAAATGAACTGGAAAAAGCTTTCTTTTTGTTTTCAAGTGCAGCCCAATTTATTCATTACTTTTTCAACTATATAAAAAACATTTTTTTTTTGTCTTTTAAACCTTTTTTTCCTTCTTTTATTGGAAAATGATGGTGGGGTACAGAATAAAACAGTGTTGGCTTTTTCCATTATGCAACTATTATATCACTTTTGGTTATACTTTTATCAACTTACAAGGTTTATGGAGCCTTATGACTAATATGTAGTAAAACTCAAATGCATATTTGGATTATATTTCCTTATTTTTCCAGTGTACTTAAGAAGTTGTGTTGTTTACATTGAGATTATCCTCTCCCCCTTTATCCCTCTGCATTGATTCTCCTACCCATCTCACTCTCCATAATCTTCTTGCCCTCTGTTAGTTCTTTCTCTCCTTCTTTCTAATGTTTATATTAGTTTATAATATTTCTAATATATTATATTAGTTTATATTCACTAAGTTTAATTGTGCATTTTTTTTCCAGTACTGGGGGTTGAACTCGACCTTGCGCTTGCATGTTTTGCAAGTGCTGGACCACTGAGCTGTACCCCCAGCCCATTTTTTTACTTTTTGAGACAGGGTCTAGCTAAGTTATGTAGACTGCCTCTGGTCTCAAACTTTTGATCCTCCTGCCTCTGCCTCCCGAGCCACTGGGATTACAGGCGTGCGCCACCGCGCCTGACTCTAATTGTGCATTTTTTATATATCAATTTATGTGTAGGATTTTTTCTTCCTTTAAGTAAGATTTAGCTTCCAAATATGAGTGAGAACATATGGTATTTCTTTTTTTGAGTTTGTATTTATTTGTTTGCTTAAAATGATGTTCTCCAGTTCCACCCATTTGCTGTAAATGACATTGTTTCATTTTTTTACTGCTGAGTAGTACTTCATTGTATATATGTACATAATTTTTTTTGCCCATTCTTCTGTTGATGAGCACCTTTGTTGGTTCCATATCCTGCTATTGTCAAAAGTGCTGCATGGAATATGGAGATGCAGGTGTCTCTGTGGTATGATAACTTGTCTCCCTTTGGGTATATTCCCAGTAGTGGAATAGCTGGGTCGTATGGCAGTTCTATTTTTAGTTTTCTGAGGTATCTCCATACTGAGGAAAAAGACCTTTCTAGGCACAGTAACTGATGCCTGCAGTCGTAGTACTGTAACATCGGATCCCGTCAGATCTCAGAAGCTAAGCAGGGTCAGGCCTGGTTAGTACTTGGATGGGAGACGGCCTGGGAATACCAGGTGTTGTAGGCTTGGGAGACAGACCCAGCAACCCACTCCCAAAAATCAATCCACCATTGAAAACCCTATGAACAGCCGAGAAGCACTGACAATAGTCTTTGGCCTGTTGTACCTAGGGTCGCCATGAGTCGGATACCAACTTGACGGCACCTAACAACAACAAGGCACAGTAACTAAGACTAGAGCCCTCTGGCCAGACTTGCTATGGTTCAGGAACAGTTGGAGGATAGGATGGTTGAAGTAAAGTTATCAAGCTGGATGAGAGCAATAGAAGTCACAATGTTGATATGAGAGAGCAGATATTGTTGGTTTTTCTAGATCTTAGTAAAGACTTGGCTTTTCCCACTGGCTGAGGAGTCACTGAGGATTTTGATCAGAAAAGTGACCTGATTTTACTTGATGTCTTCATAGAATCGTTCTGATTGCTGTGTTGAGAGTAGACAGAAGGGGGGCAGGTAAATGTAAAAACAAGGAGACTAGTTAGGAGGCGGGCTAGGATTTAGTTCAGTTGGTAGAGTGCTGCTCTGCAGTCTCTGAGGTCCTGAGTTCGATTCCCAGCACCGCAAAAATGGGAGAAGGATGTGGCAACCCACTCCCAAGGCAATCCCGAAACAATCTGCTATTGAAAACCCTATGAGGGTTGCTATGAGTCGGACACAACTCGATGGCACCTAACAACAACAACAACAACAGTTAGGAGGCAATTGCATTAATCCTTGTGAGAGATGATGGTGCCTTAGATTAAGATGTGAGAATTGTGAGAATTCAGTGAATTCTGTGTATATTTTAGATATAGAAGTAGAACCAAAAAATTGCTGATAGATTTTGGTCATGAGGAATGAGAAAAAGAGAAGTCAAGAATAACTCCAGAATTTTAATCTGTGCGATTGGAAGCATGGTGTTGCATTCATTGTAGTTGGGGAAGACATTAGAAAAAACAGATTTCAGGAGGGTGATAAATATAAAAATAGAGATGGTATTTAGTCTTGAGATTAGATGAGGTGCCCTTGAGAATGCATGGAGTTAGATAAGAGGCCCACAACTAGAACCTAGGTCATTGTAAAGTTTAGAAATTGTGAAAAGGAACTGCCAAGCATGATAGAAAAACAAAACAAACACACCAAAACCAAGATCAGTGTAGTGTCTGGAAGCCGAATGAAGAACATGTTTTAAAAGAGGAGAGAGTAAAAACTTTTTCAAAGAAGAGAGAGGGCTGAGGATGTGGCTCAGTGGGTACAGTGCTTGCATAGCATGCATGAAGTCCTGAGTCCGATCCCCAACACCAGTGGCAGTAGAGAAGAGAGAGAAAAAATGAAAATGATTAAGCAGGTTAAATGCTGCTGACACGTCCCGGAAGATGAGGGCTGAAAACTGATCATGTCTGAGCATGGTGGAGGTCTTTGGGAACTTTGATAAGGACAGTGGTGATGGTGTGGTAGGAATGAAAATCTGATTGGAGTGAGATCAGAAAAATGGGAGGATAGCACTTGGGACACAGAGGCAGGAGGATGGTAAATTTGAAACCAGCTTGGGCTACTTAGCAAGTTCAAGGCCAGCCTGGACTACGTAATAAATAAGGATGAGAAGAAAGATGAGAAAAAAACAGATAAAAAAGCACTTTATCAGAGCTTTGCTCTGAAGGAAAAACAGTAGTAGCTGAGATGTCAGATGGAATCAAGAAAGGGTTTTTTATTTATCTGATGTAATTTTAGATGAGACAGGAAACATCGTGTTAACCCTTAACTGATATCATGCTTCTGGGGTCACATGTGACCCCATGAACATGTAGCCATACCTAGCCACACCCCATGTCTGGCACCTGCCCAGGAGTCTGTTTTCACCTTGTGATACTAGTTAAGGGTTAATATGAATAATCCTGCAGAAAAGTCCTGATAGGGCTCAAAAAATAGGGGAAATGATTGGAGTAATGTCATTATTTAATGAGGGGATAGAATCTGATATTTAACGAGCTGTTCATCTGTGATAATAGAGAAGTTAGTTTGTGGTCATAGGTACAGTTTGGTAGGTAAATATCGGAGCTGTGAAAGTTCTCATAAGAAGCAAAATCACCAATTGAGAGTACAATTAAGAGCAGAGAAAGCATGAAATAGTCTGGGAAATGGAATAGATCAAGGAAATATAGAATGATTATGAGGTGGCATTTAGAGCTAACATGAAAACAGTGATCATGAATTTAAATTTTAACTTTAGTAAGCATAGATGTATGTTTTTCTCCTCTAAGGATTGTACCAATGTAGGCACTGAGTAGTTGGTGAATTAGATTTAACCAGGACTGTGATTTAACCAAACTAATGTTCATATAAGTGATAGGGGAGCAAGAAAGAGATTATAAAAAATCAGCCAAGGAATTTATGATTCCCCCACAGTTAAGAGGGAAGTGAGGGTATGAGGAGAGTGATAGACAGTGAAAGGTAAATAGAATTAGTAGATTTAATGTTCTGATAGATCAAAGGATTGTTAGAATTGGGTTACTGTAGTGAACAAACTGGAAAGATAGGAGATGGTTGCAGAATGAGATATTTGGAACTAAGATTATAAAAGGCAGCTGATGGGAGGGGTAGGGGAACAATTTAGAGAGGTAAAGAGGGAGAGAAAAGTACAAAATACATGATATAACTCTATGAAAATCCCCCCAAAATCATTCTATAACTCATAATTGCATACAGTTGTACTCATGAGGAATCTGTACATGGAGTAGGAGACAGTCATTCAAACAGAACAAGGTAACACTGCTTGGTTTAAAGGCAAGGAAGGTATGCATCTGGGCTATATCCTATCACCATACCGCTTCAATCTCTATGCTGAGCAAATAATCTGAAAAGCTGGACTTCATGAAGAACGTGGCAGCAGGATTGGACACAGACTCATTAAAAATCTGCCTTATGCAGATGACACAACTCTGCTTGCTAAAAACGAAGAGGATTTGAAACATTTTCTGGTGGAGATCAAAGAACACAGCCTTCACTATGGATTGTGCCTCAACATCAATAAAAAAAATAATCCTTAAAACTGGGTCAGTGCACAACTTCATGATAAACGGAGAAAAGATTGAGGTACAAGATTTTGCTTTTTGGTTCTATAATCAACACCCATGGCAGCAGTCAAGAAGTCAAAAGACACATTACATTGAGAAAAGTTGTTGCAAAAAACCTCTTTAAAGTGCTGAATTGGGCCGGATTTAGCTCAGTTGGTAGAGCACTGCTCTGCAGTCTCTGAGGTCCTGGCTTCAATTCCCAACACTGCAAAAATGGGAGAAGGATGTGGCAATCCACTCTCAAGGTAATCCCAATATAATCAGCTATGAAAACTCTATGAGATGGTTGCTATGAGTTGGACACAACTTGAAGGCACCTAACAACAACAAAGTATTGAAAAATAAAGATGTTGAAGACAAAGGTGTGCCTGACTCATGGCATATAATTTTCAGTTGCTTCATAGGCTTGTGAAAGGTGAACCACAAATAAAGTAGACAGGAGAAGAACTGATGCTTTTCAATTATGGTGCTGGAGACAAATATCGAATGTATCATGGACTGTGAAAATAACCAACAGATCCAGCCTAGAAGAAGTGTAACCAGAGTGCTCTTTGGAAGCAAGGATGGCTAGACTGTGTCTTACGTATTTTGGATATATTGTCAGGAGTGACCAATCCCTGGAGGACATGATGTTTATGAGAGTGGCAGGTAAACTAAAAAATGAAGACCCTTAACTACATGGGTCGACACAGTGGCTACAACAATGGCCTTAAACATAAAATTGACCCATGTTTATGGCACAGTGTTGGGTAGTATTTCATTCTGTTGTATATTGGGTCACTATGAGTCAGATTCCACTGGATGGCACTTAACAACAACAAGAATAGTTAAAATAATAGAGGCAGAAGGCAGAATGTTGGTTGCTAGGGTCTGGGTAAGGAGGGGACAAAGAGAAGTTACTGTTTAATTGGTATGAAGAATCATGTTAGGACAATGAAAAATTTCAGAAATGGATCATGGTAGTTGTTACACAGCCATATATATGTACCAAACAATATACTTTTTAAATTTTTAAATTTTTAAATTTTTGGCAATGCTAGGGATTGTACTCGGGGCCTCTTACATTCTAGGCAAGCATTCACCCACTGAGCTACACCCCCAGACCTTCTGAAATGTGTAGGTATTTTTTTTCTTGCAGTACTTAGGGATTGAATTTGGGGTTCATACATGTCAGGCAAGTGCTCTACCACTGAGCTGTATCCCCAGCCCTCAGTCTTTTTTTGTTTTTGAGAAGAGTCTCATTAAGTTGCAAGGCTATTTCTGGCTTTGAACTCATGATCTTCCTGCCTCAGCAATGAGTTGCTGAGATCACATGCATGCACGATGGCACCTAGCTAGAATTATATACTTTTACATGGCTGAAATGGCCGGATATGGTTGTGCATGCATTGGGAGGCTGAGGTGGGAGGATCAGGAGTTCAAGGCCAGCCTGGGCTACATAGCAAGACCCTGTCTTAAGAAACCAAAAATAAATAAATAAGATAAAATAAAATAAATGATTGAAATGGTAAATTTTATATTAGATAGCTTTTAACCCCCCCCCCCCATCAAACATACATAAAATAGGCAAAACCTCTCAGTGTTTTGAGTATTCCAATGCCTATAAGACTGCTTGTCTAAATTTTGGTCAGCATTAATCACATTGTATTACAAATAATGAGCCATTTTCCCCTCAATGCTTGGGTTTAAATAACAGGTATATAAAAATGAGCTACTGGTAGATCAGGGATAGAGCATATGTTATTGTATAGACTGATGTAATCTAGTTCCAGAACCTCCAGGGTCATAAATGTGAAGGCAGAAAACTGAAAGGAGATGGATTTTGAAGAATAGAGCTTCTGGCTACTTTGAAATAATATAGTTCTTCTAGCAAAGACCCCGTTTATTAGAGCTCAGAGGCTGAACAGCTCAGATCTTTACTGCTGTTTTGTACCTGGGCCTGATTTGATCCTATATTTTTAGCAGGGCATCTGGACAAAGTAAGGAAACCAATTATATCATCTTTAGTTTGATGGATTACATTCTATAATTTTTTTCTGAAGGGAATTATTATGCCACCACGTCTGGCTAGAATTCAGTTTTTAAAATATGCATAATAAGCTGGCTGTGCTGGCTCATGCCTGTAATCCAAGCTACTTGGAAAGTTGAAGAAGGAGGGTCATGAGTTCAAGGCCAGCCTAGGCAACATAGTGAGACCCTGTCTTAAAAAAAAAAGACAAAAAGCATAATAGAACCAAATGTAAGTAGAGTAGCAATGAAGTGAGAGTCAGGATGTCATAGTAAATGAAGTCAAGGTAATTTAGTACTAGAAGTTCTTACTCATTTCTAAGCATTGGTAGTAAATTCATGCCTGAACTTCCCAGTGACCAGAGCAAGGCCTGGTTCAAGGGTCAGAGTGTTCATCATTCATTCATTCGTGTTCATTCAACTGATAGTTTATTCCTATGTCTGGACTGTAAAACAGAATGGTGCTGTGGAAAAGAAATTAGACTGGGGTTCTCTAGCCCCAGGTTTGAGCACCTGGCCATCCACTTACTGTCTATAGGACCCTGAACAGATCATTCAAATTGTATTTTTATCTACAAAATGGTAATTATTAACTCTTGTACCCTCTTTATAAGGTGTAAAAATGCTACAGTGTGAAAGCTTTCCTTGAACCTTCTGCCAAGAAAAATGAATGACATCCTCTCAGTTTCAAGCACTGTATTCTAATATAGCATCTGAATTATAGTCAATCTTAGTCAATCAGTATAATATACAAGGAAGTCCAATTTTTTGTAATAGGTATCTTCTGCTTCTATCTTTTCTATCTCTGTGTGTGTGTGTGTGTGTGTGTGTGTGTGTGTGTGTGTGTGTGTGTGTGTGTGTGTGTGGTGTATATAGGGGTTGAACCCAGGGTCTTGTATATACTTTGTGAGCACTCTACCACTTAGCTGCATCTGCAGCCCATTTTTCATTTTTTACTTTGATCAAAGTATCACTAAATTATGCAGGTTGGTTTGGGTGTGGTGGCAAATGCCTATAATATCAGGGACTTGGGAGGCTGAGGCAGGAGGATTGTAAATTCAAGGCCAGAGGCAGCCTGTGTAACCTAGCAAGACCCAGTCTAAAAATAAAAAACAAAAAATGGAAAAACCTACTAAAACTTAGTTTTCTTAAATTTGGTAAGAAAAAGTTAATTTCTAAAATGAAGCTAAGCTGTTGAATTGCAATAAGAGGTTTCTTTTATTCACTTATTCATTCATCCCTTCATTTATTAACTCAACAAATGTTTGATTTCTCTGCTTTGATATTTGGCCCTTTCCCAAGAATTTAGTAGTAAACAGAGTCCTTTAACCTATTTGTGTATAAAATGTATCAGGAAGAAAAGAATCAGGCAAACAAATTACAGTTTCAGTGAGTATTTGTAATGGAAAAATTTAGAGAGTTCTGGAATCATAAAATGACCTGTAGCCATGCTGAATCCAGCTTTTCGAGATCCTTTCTAAGAGCAAAGTGGAAATAATTGAGAAATGAGGACAGGAATATTAATATCCTTACCATGATTTCCCTCAGATTCTATGTTTTAGTCTTCCAGAACTACTCGGTATTCTCTGTCGTGCTCTCATGGTGTAATTTCATGAGTGGCCTTTCCTTCTCCTACTCTCTTTGTGGGGCTGGGTTTTAGCTCAGTTGGTAGAGTGGTGCTCTGCAGTCTCTGAGGTCCTGAGTTCAATTCCCAGCTCCGCAACAATGGGAGAATGGCATAGCAATCCTGAAACAATCAGCCATTGAAAACCCAATGAGGGTCAACTATGAGTTGGATACAACTTGATGGCACTTAACAACAACAACTCTCTCTGTAGAATTCCTGTCATCCTTTAAAACATAGATCAAATGATTTATTCTTTTGAAACCCATTCCCTCTAATTAAATAGAATTAGATTCAGCTACATAAACCAGAAATCTAAAATATTGATGAATAAAAAATACAGTGTTTCCTTTTTTCATGAAAAAGAAGTACAGAGGTATGTAGCCAAGGGCTGAAATGGTTGTTCATGAACTCATCAAAACTGCTTCTGTCATTCTCTGTTTAAGGCTTCCATTCTTAAGGTCACTTCTTGGAAAAGAAGGCTGCTAAGCTCTAATCGTCATGTCCTAATTCTAGATGGCAGGAGAGAGTTGAGAAGAGGGAAGGACAGGAAGGAAGGACACTTTTCCAAGCTAACACAATTCCCTTTTAGCAACCTTTCCAGAAGATTTACACAGTATTTCAGTTACATCATTGAGGAGAGCTAATCAGCCACATGTAACTACAGGGGAGGTTAGGAAATAGAATCCTTTCAGTGAGCACTTTAACACCTACTGGCAGTCAAAGCATTCTGCCCTGCAACTACCTCTCCTCTCCTGCTTCTTGTTTAGTTCCTTCTTTAAATTCTAGCAGTCAGTAAAATACCAGTACTAGATTGTCATTGATTGCCAGTTTCCGTGGCTGTTTCCCTCATATAAATACACAGGGGTAGAAATTATGTCATGTTACCTCTGAATCTAACACTTTAGACAAGGCATGACACAGGAAGTATTAGTTCATGTGTATAAAATGAAGGTGTTGAACTAAATAGCTTAGTCTTTTTTAACTTGAAAAATATGTAACAATTCCTTGAATCATCAATTGGTAATTCTTGCAGCTTTGTTGTGGCATAAGTTATATACAATAAAATTCATCCATTTTAAATGTACAGTGTGATTTTTTAAATTAAATTTAGAGTTCTATAAGTATCTCCAAAATCCAGTTTTAAATAATTCTTACTGGCCCAAAGAAATTTCTTATGCCTATCTGTAGTCAGTCTTCATTCTACTCTTGAGTCTCAGACAACCAACAATTTCCTGTTTGCCTCTATAGATTTGCTTTTTCTGAACATTTCATTTAAATGGAATCAATACAATACATGGTCTTTTGCTCTGGCTTCTTCTCTTTGGTATAATTTTTCAAAGTTAACCATGTTGTGACATGTATCAGTAGTTCGTTCCTTTTTGTTGCTGATATTACTGATATTTTAAATTTCAAGACTTAATCTTTTAGTGGTTTCTTTGGAGATTAAATATGCACCTCAACTTATTATAATATTTTAGATATAAAACTAATTATAGAAAAGTTTGTTCCAGTGTAGTTATATTCTCACATTCCTTTACTTTGGACTGTTATTATAGAGAATTATATATTTATATATCACAAGGCCAACAATACATTTTATACTTACATCAGTTAACAGAAGAGAATACTATCTTTTATATTGTTGTTAGGTGCTCTTTAGTTTTTTCATATGGATTTAATTACTGTCTAGTATCATTCCTTTCAGTTTTAGTATTTTTTGAAAGGCAGATTGCTTGCAATAAATTCTTTGTTATTGATCTGAGAATGTTTTATTTTTACTTCAGTTTCAAAGGATAGTTTTGCTAGGTGTGGAATTCTTGGTTGACAGATTTTTTTTTCCTTTTAGCTTATTGAATATATCATTCTGGTCTGTGTCTTCCTCCCTCTCTTTCTTTCTTTCTTTCTTTCTTTCTTTCTTTCTTTTTCTTTCTCTTTCTTTTTCTTTTTTTCTTTTTGAGACAGGGTCTTGCTGCATAGCCCAGCCTGTCCTGGAACTTGCTATGTAGCCCCGGCTGGCCTCAAATTTGTGTCAACCCTCAGTGCCTCTGCCTCCCAAGCTCTGGGATTATAGGCATGTACCACCATGCCCAGGTGGCATCCATTATTTTAGATCAGAATTCAGCTGTTAATTTTATTAGTGTTTCCTGTTATCTGGCAAGTTGTTTCACTTGCCATATTTGAAATGTTCTGTTTGAATTTCTTCACTGGTTTGAATTTCACTTTCTATGATGTATATCTTTTTGTGTTTATACAACTTTGAGATCATGGTGTTTCTTGTATGTTTATTTGTATTAGTCCATTCTTCTTAATACAATGAAATACCTGAGGCAAGATATTTATTAAGAAAAAGAGCTTATTTAACTCAGTTTTAGCCAGGCATGATGGTACATGTCTGTAATCCCAGAACTTGGAAGGCTGAGTCAGGAAAATCATGAGTTTGAGGTCAGCTGGGCCACAGAGCAAGATCCTATCAAAAACAAAACAAAACAAAACAAAAATCCCTCATAGGTGTTTTTTAGTTTATTGAGATAAGGTGTTGCCATGTAGCCTATACGGGCCTAGAACTCACTGTGTAGACCAGACTGGCCTTGAACTCCTATCAGTCCTTTTGCCTCAGCCTCCTGAGTCCTGGGCTGGTATTGTACACTGATAGTCCAAGCAGCATGGCACAGGCTCATGCATGCCCCTCAACAACCCCCATGCTGTATCCCCTCATGGCAGATGGCAGTAATGGGAACACATGTGAGAACAAGAGATCACATTGCCCAACAAGAAGCTAGAGAGGCTGGGGACCCATATTCCCTTCCAGGGTCATGCCTTCAACGACCTGCAGATTTTCTCCTAGGCCCCACTTCATAAACATCTGTATCACCTCCAATACTGCCACCCTGAGGACCAGGCCTCCAACACATGGACCTTTAGGGGAACCACATTCAAACCATTGTTGTTAGGTGCTGTCGAGTCGGTATCCAACTCATAGCAACCCTCATAGGGTTTTCAATGGCAGACTGTTTTGGGATTGCCTTGGGAGTGGATTGCCAGGTCCTTCTCCCATTTTTGGGGTGCTGGGGATCGAACTCGGGACCTCAGAGACTGCAGCGCAGCGCTCTACCCACGGAGCTAAATCCCAGCCCCCATTCAAACCATAGCAGTAATTTAATCTTAGTTGTTGATTGGTTCTTTTTACTTTTATAATTTCTGTTTATTGTATTCTGTATTCTGTATTTGGTGGGTAATTGTCCTCATTTTTGTTGTTGTTGCTAGATTCTGTCAAGTTAGGTCTGACTCATAGCAACCCTATGTAGAACAGGACGAGACATTCCCTGACACTGTCCCATTCCTGGCACTATGTCAGTGCTTGCTATTCACGGGGTTTTTAATGGCTGACTGTTTAGGGATTGTTTTTGGGAGTGGATCACCACGTCCTTCTCCTGTTTCCTTTAATTCTTTAAGTATGATTTTCTTTGGT
Source organism: Pedetes capensis (assembly GCA_007922755.1). NCBI lineage: Eukaryota > Metazoa > Chordata > Mammalia > Rodentia > Pedetidae > Pedetes > Pedetes capensis. Next base: position 68,676 of record VMDO01005656.1, on the reverse strand, counting down.
TCTTTTGGCATTTATAATAACTACTGCTTCCAGTATTTATATTACATTGTTTCTTTGCATGTTTTTGTGGTTGAAAGTATGTATTTTAAATAATACAGAAGCTCTTGATTCAGATCCCCCTACCCTCACTAGGAGGATGCTATTGCTGGAGTTTTTTGTTTAATGAGTTACTTGGACTCTTCTGTAGAATCTGTCTTCTTTGCAGTATGTGACTGTTGATGTCTCTGGTCATATTTCTTTAAATTTTTATTTTAACTTTCAAACTTCACTTTCTGTAGATTGCCCCTGGGCCAGTATAAATTAGTGGCCAGCCAAAGGTTGGTTGGTCAGGGGTTATGTTTAAACCCTACACTTTGAAGGCATTCATCCTTTGCTGATGGATCTGTATGTGGAAATTCATTTAAGCTTTAAGCAATTTAAGTTCTGCTCTCACTTCTAGTTTTGGTATGTTCAAGGCCTATATTCACCCAGGGTCAACAGATATTGAGGACCCTTTATAGTGTCTCCTTAACAAGTGTGAAATCTTACAGACCACTAGGGATACTATGAAAGCTTATCAAGACCCACTATGGCTGTTCTGTTGGGCAGAATTCCTTTTTAAATTTCTTGTTTATCTAAGGTCTGTTCCCTGCCCCAGCTAGTATTATCACCTCAGAGTAGCTGTGATAGCAGCCTTCCCGGGTTGTTTACTGTGGTTCCCCAGATTGTCTCACTATTGTTCGTGACAGCCTCTTGGCATAGGATTTTCTGTGCTCAATTTCAAATTAACTTAATTTCAAATTAAACCAGCCCACTCTAACCATAGTCCTCTTGGCCTGCTCTGCCCTACTCTGTTAGGATTAGCCTCAGTATGTTGAGGGCTGGGCAATAAGGGCTGCCCCAGGCTAAAATACCACAGACTCACTTTTCTTAATATGGTTCACTAGTTTTTTCTTGAATAAACATTTCTCACTTTGATACATGCCTTTGGTTAATTTTCAGAGGCCTGCCTGCCATGGGTGGAAAGTGGCTATAGTCCTACCTGCTTGAGAAACTGAAGCAGGAGAATGATATAAGCCCAGGAGCTTGAGGCCAGCCTGGGCAACATAACAAGATCCTATCTCAAAAAAAAAAAAAAAAAAAAAAAATTCAGTGACCTGAAATGGTTGCTTTTTATTTGTTTGTTTGTTTGTTTTTTGTTGGTACTAGAGAGTTAAACCCAGGGCCTTGCATATACTTTACAAGTGCTCTACCGCTGAGCTACACCCTTGGCCCCCCCTTTTTAATTTTTTATTTTGAGACAAAGTCTCACAAACTTGCAAAGGCTGCCTCTGGCCTTCACCTTGTGGTCCTCCTGTCTCTGTCTCCTGAATCACTGGGATTACAGGAATATGCCGCCATATCTGGCATGTTTTTGATCATTTTTGGGGAGAGAATTTGCCAAGCACTTTGCCTGTTCAGGAAGTTTCATGTCTTTGCGTTATTTCTATTCTTTCTGTTCTTAGTTTTTATTTAACTTTTGAAATTTGCCAGCTACACCATAACCTCTTTTGGTCAGACACTATGTTTCTCCTTCCCTACAGTCTATCTCAGAAGGCATTAAACCTTTAGTATTTAATTTCATGATTTGTGAAGTGAAATTAATAATCTTTGCATTGTTTTCTTCAAAGAATCAAGTAAAATAGTGGTTAAAATCTCATTATAAATCATAGAGCATTTTAATTAATTAATTTGTTTGTTTGTTTGTTTTTTGAGACAGAGTCTTGCTGTGTAGCCCCAGCTGCCTGATTGCCTTGAAACTCACTGTATACTCTAAGCTGGCCTGGAACTTGCAGCAACCCTCTTGCCTCAGCCACCTGAGATTACAGGTGTGGGCCATCATTCTTGGCTATAGTGCACGTCTATTTTTATTTATTTCTTTATTTTTATAGAGTGTTTTCAATAGTAAAGATTATTTGAAAATCCCAAATAGTTTTTAAGGTAAATACTAATTTTTAACACTACAACTTATTATCTTCCTGTTGTCTCCTATTGTACTTCCAAGTATTCTTCCTTAGTCTTTGAGCTTTTTTCTCATCATTTGCTCATAGATTTTGCTACCTTTTTCTTTTCCTTTGCTTTGCTTTCCTTTTCTCTTTCTTTTCTTTCTTTCTTTCTTTTTATTTTTTTTTTCTTTTTTTTTGTTTAATTTCCAGTACTTAGGGTTTGAACCCATGGCTTCACACATAATTTGCAAGTGCCCTACCACTGGGCTGCACCCCCAGCCCATTTTTAATTATTTCATTTTATTTTATTTTGTGTCAGGTTCTTGTTTAGTTACACAGGCTTTTGCTGCTGTTTTGAAAGAAATAGTCGAGGTGTTTTGAATGCAGTAGCAGTGAGCAGAAGTCTAGGAGTGAAAACCAGCTTCATCAAGAGGGAAGTCTTTAGCAATTCTGTTGTCTCTCATGAATCATGCTCCTATTGGAGCATGGTTCGCCACACTGCTTGATCTGCCCAATGCCTAAGATAAGCCTCTTAGTAGAGGCTTTTTTGGGAAGTAGATACGGGAGAGATATGGAACCAAGTAGTTGACTGAGGTTTGCCAAGAAGTGCCAAATACCTTCAAGCTGTTTCCAGAGTTGTTTTTGGAGAAGCATGAAAGATGGTTAGTTATTCATTCATCTGTTATGTATTTAGTGTCTGTTATATGCCAGATATCCTGTGTACTTGGAATATAAGACAAAATAAACAGAATCCTTATTCTTATAGAATTTAGTGAAGGAAAGAATATGCAAGAAAAAATAGGTGATAGGTGTTGCTATGGTTTGAATATTTGTCTCCTCCAAGCTCATGTTGAACTTTAGTTGCCAATGTAACAGTACTAGGAGGTGAGACCTTTAAGAAGTGATTAGCTGGACATGATGGTGCCTGTTTAGAATTCCAACAGTTGAGAGGGTTAGGCAGGAGGATTACTGCAAGTTCAAAACCAGCCTGGATTATGTAGCAAGTTCTAGGAAAACAAAACACATACAGAGGAAGAGGAGGAAGGGGGAGGGGGAGGGGGAGGGGGAGGAGGCCGTGGCGACAAGGATTAAAAACAAAATGGGTTCTTTCTCTTGCCCCATGGAATGACATAGCAAGAAGACTCTTGTCAGGTGCCATACCCTCAATCTTAGACTTCCCAGCCTTTAGAACTGTGAGAAATAAATTTCTATTTAATATAAATTACCTGCTCTCAGGTGTGCTGTTATGGTAGCACAAGATGGGCTAAGATAGGTGTCAACAGGAAAAACAGGGTGAGAAGACAGATAATAACAGTGTATGGATGAGCAATTTTAAATTGGTTAAAGAAGGTGTTTATGATAAGGTGGCACTTCAGCTGAGATCTGAATGAAATGAGGGAGGATTCCATTTGCATATCCAGAGAGAAGGGTATTTAATGTGGAAAAAAGCAAGAGCAAAGACTGAAGCACAAACATGTGATGTGTTTAGGAAACAACAAAGAAGTCACTGCGATTGGAGTAGAGGAAACAAGTGGGTAGTGGTAGGAATTATGTCTAGGGAGGTAAGCATGTAAGACCAAATCACATAAGGTCTCACAGGCCTTTGTAAGGACTTTGATTTTAGTCTAAATAAGATGAGACACTGGCACAGGTAAAGTAGACTTACTATAATTTGACCCCTGGAGTAGAGACAACTCTACACTTGACTCTGGAGAGATTGGTGGGCAGGACTGCCTAGTGGGTACCCCTGCATTTGTCTTACTTTTGATCTGAAATCAGGTCAGATGGATAGGATATGGCAGCTAAGATTCTGGGAAGCTGGCAAGAATAGAAGCCAGACAGTTAGTGCTTTTATTCTGTTGTAACTATATAGATATACCCCAGCGGGACCCACACATTGTGGTAGATATGAACTGTCTCTATGGTGGGATTTTTCAGGGTCCAAGCAGAGTATGGGGGCCTCTGCATTGAAAGAAGATTGAAGGACTACTGTTTTAGAGGAAAATCCAGTGCTGGGCTGGGAGATAAGAAAAACTGGAAAGTCATCTAGAACAATGGAAGTAGCTTAGACATTGCAGTCAACTAGACCTGGTTTAAAACTGACCTTTCTTCACTTCTTAGTTATGAGATCTTGGATAAGAAATTTAATTTCTCTGGAGTTAAGTTTACTTATCTGTAATATAGTAATCATAATACCTATTTAGCAAGGTCATTGTGCCCTTATAAGACTTGTTGTTAGGTGTCATCAAGTTGCATCTGACTCATAGTAACTCATTGGGTTTTTGATGGCTGATTGTTTTGAGAGTGGGCTGCCACATACTTCTCCCAGTTTTGTGGTCCTGGGGATTGAATCCAGGGCCTCAGGGAGCGCACACCAGCACTTTACCAACTGAGCTAAACTCCAGCCTTTATAAGACTTATAGAGATTAAAAAAAAAAAAAAAATCCCTTCCCCTGCTTCTCCACACAGGATAACTCTCCTGTCCCAGCTGTGACTACAACAAAACCTGCTTTTGTGTCAGCAGAGTAGCAAGTACCTTTTGGTCAAAATGTAGGTACCTGAGAAACTTTCTGCTCTCAGACTTCTCCCTGTTCTTGTTCCTTATTGATTCTTTTGGCCCTCATTTTGAGGAAGAGTTTTTCAAATTCTTTTCAAGAGAAACAGTAGCTGAAGCTTCAAAATATAAAACATTTTCAAATTTTTGCTGGTCTGACTGCAGCAAAGACAGGGGACCCCAGCTCCATATGGCCAGGCTCCTCAGCACTGCCCATCCCTGCCCAACCCCTTCTCCACACATTCATCCCCCCTAAAGTCTGCAGATCAAGATGACCAACTCATTCTTTTCCCAGGACTTCCTAGTTTGTAGCACTGTGTATACCACAACTGGGAACCCCCTCAGTCTCACGCAAACTGCGATGGGTGGTCACCCAACCCTAAATACACCTCTGTGACAGTTTGGAAGTCACTGATTTACAAACAATGTATTGCCCCTGTCAAAACTACAAGCATTTCTAATATGTATCTCCCTTTAAGGCACTATTGGTCATTGCAAATTAGTATGAGTTCATTTATTGATGATTGTCCAAGGGGCAGCAGGGTGGAGATGATGATTGATTAAAAAAAAAAAAAAAAAGACTTAAGCCAGGTGCAGTGGCGCACACCTGTAATCCCAGCGGCTTGGGAGGCAGAGGCAGGAGGATCGCAAGTTCGAGACCAGAGGCAGTCTGCGTAATTTAGTGAGCGTAATTTAGCATGCAAGCATGAGGCCCTGAGTTCAACCCCCAGTACTGCAAAAAAATAAAATAAAATAAAAAATAAATAAATAAAAGACTTATAGAGATTTAATAAGTCCCTAGCACAGTTCTTGTCATGTGATAAATGTTTAATAAATGGTAACTGTTTAGTAGAGGTGATATTTATAGTAATAATATAGGTAATCCTTATGGGAGAAGGATGTGGCAATCTACTCCCAAGGCAAGCCCAAAAGAGTCAGCCATTGAAAACCCTGTGAGCGTAGCTATGGGTCAGACATGACTTGATGGCATCTAATAACAACAACAACATAAGTAATCCTTATAGAGTCAAGCATTATTCTAAGCAGAACTCTTGAGCATCTCCAATTTTAGTCCAAATCTAAATTTTTGTTCTTTACCTCAGAACTGCTCCTCTCAGAGTTCTTATCTAGTAAATGGCATTTTTACCATTCCAGTTTCTGAAGTCAGGCTTGGAATCATCTTTGATGTCTTTCTTTCTCTGAAACCTCATATTTGATTCATTAGCAATTTCTGTCAGTTTGAGCATCAGAATACATGCAAAATATGGATACATCCTACCAGCACTATCACTATCACCACCTTCACCTGTGTTATTTCAATAGTCTCCTAACTGATCTCCCTACTTTTCCTCTTTCCTTCCTGCTGTCTATCTCAGCACAGCAGTCAGAGGAATCTTAAAATGAAGTCAAATCATGTCACTTTTCTGTCGAAAACACTTCAGTGGTTTCCTTTCTGTATTAGTCAGGCTTCTCCAGAGAGGCACAACCAATAGGATATGTATTTAGATACACAAGAAGGGAATTTGTTAGGGAAATTGGCTCACACAATTATGAAAGCTAAGGAGTACATGATAGGCTGTCTGCAAGATGGTCGTGTAGCTTAGTTCTTGGTCCAAGTCCAAAGGCCTCAGCACTGGGAAATCTGATGATGTAACTCTCAATCCAAGAACAAAAGCCTGAGAGGTTGGGGGAACTGCTGATGTAAGTCCTGGAGTCCAGAGACCAGAGAACCTGCAATTCTGATTTTAGCTTTTTAATATTTATTTATTTTTTCAAACCGGGAATTCTGATGTCCAAGGCAGCAGGAAACATCTGTCCCAACTCCCAGTGAAGAGACTAATTCACTTTTTATATTTGTTATTTCCTTGCTTGCAAATTGGGTGGTGCCTACCAATACTGACCAGGATCTTCCCCACATAGTTCACTAAAACTCAAACATTAATCCTCTCAGGAAACACCCTTATAGATACACCCCAAATAATGCTTTACCAAATTTCTGGGTATTCCTTAATCCAGTCAACCTGACACCTAAAATTAACCATGATACCATCTTATTTAGAATAAAAACAAAGTCCTCACATTAACCAACAAGACCCTAAATGACTTTGTCTTCCTTCCCTGTCTGACTTTACTTCCTACTCCTCTTTTTCATTTACTCCATTCCACCTAACAATTTAGCCTCCAAGCTATATCTTAGACATGCTTCTCCCTCAGGGCATTTTTATTTGCTGTTTTCTCTCCCTGAACAGTTTCTTGTGTGAGTCGGCATGGCTTCCTCCTTCAGTTTATTCAGGTCCTTGCTCAGATGTCACTCAGGGACAGTTTCCCTAACTATCATATTTAAAATCACATCCCCTGTCCTTGGCATTCCCCACTCACCCAACTTTAATTTCTATATACCATTTGTTGCCCTCTGATATGCAATTTATTTCATTAAAAATTATGTGTCTTTTTCTTTCTAACTAGACTACAATTAGGAATTTTTGTTGTTCTTATTCACTACTGCATTTCAGAAAGTCAGTCTAAGGCAGTGGTCCTTAAACTGTTTGGATATCAAAATTTCCTTGAGAATTTAAATTCTTAAGAGTCCCAAGCCTCATTCCAAATAGAGCATAAAGGGTCTTGGATACTATGTGAAAGAGTTTGCATTTTATTTCTAAGGCTCTTGAGAAGAGTAATACCCTTATCCAACCTGTGCTTAAAAAAGAACATTAAGGATGCAGTTGAGCATGGTGTTGCACACCTGTAATCTAAGCACTTGGGAAGCGGAGACAGGAGGATCATGAGTTTGGGGCCAGTGTAGGGTATACACCAAGTTCCAGTTCAGACTGTGCTACCTAGTGAGACCTTGTCTCAAAATATGTGTGCATGTGTATACACACACACACACGCGCATACATACATATATGTGTATACACATACATACGTATGTATATGTATATAAGTATATATGTATATATGAACATGTATGTATATGTATATGTATATATATATGTATACCTGCAGCCATACCACTGTGTCATCTGATCCTGTCAGATCTCAGAAGCTAAGTAGGGTTGGACCTGGTTAAAACTGGGATGTGAGATTGCTTGGGAACACCGGGTGTTGTAGGCTTGGGAGAAGGACCTGGCAATCCACTCCCCCAAAATAATCAGCCATTGAACACTATGAATATAAGAGAAGCATGACAGTAGTGTTTCATCTGTTGTACACAGGGTCGCTATGAGTCCAATACCAACTCAATGGCACCTAACAACAGTAGTGTGTGTGTGTGTGTGTGTGTGTGTGTGATGAATTAAACTTAAACTTGTTATCTTTTTTTGGTTATAGCCATACTAGTGGATGTGAAATGTTATCTAGTTGTGATTTTGATTTATGTCCTTATGTATGCTTATTTACCATTTGTATGCCTTAGGAGAACTATATAGATTCTTTACCCCATTTTTTAAATGGGGTTGTTTATCTTTTTATTATTGAGCAGTGAGGGTTCTTTCTATATTCTAAATACAAATCACTTATCAGATTTGTGGTCTGAAAATATTTTCACTAGTTCTGTGGTTTGTCTTTTCATTTTTTGATGGTGCCTTTTTTTGCTGTTATATTTTATTTTTGAGAGAAGGTCTCATTATGTACCCCATGCAGACTGACCTTAAACTCAAACTTCTGATCCTCTTGCCTCAACCTCCCAAGTTCTGGGATTACAGGTGTGAGCTACCATGTTGGCTGGTGATGTCTTTTAAAGCAAAAAAGGCTTTGTTTAGACAAATCTAATTTATATATATTTTTTCTTCCTTTGGTTGGTTGTGCTATTGGTATCATATCTAAGAAATCATTGCCAAATCCAAGGTTACGAAAGCTTGTTCTCATTTTTCCCCATTTTTTTGAAGTCTTATATTTTTAGCGCTTACATTTAGGTTTTTGATCCTTTTAAAGTGCTGCTCTTATAATTCTGCCCACTGCTTGCTTTATGACTGTTCATTTACCTTTTTCCATCTATAAAGTGGAAAGTCAGTTCATTTAGCTAAATTCGTAGTTACTTCCAGTGCTAAAGTTCTCTTATACATTATTTATGAAATAATATAACTGGAAAGCATTTTGAGAAGTATAAGGAACTTTCAAAGTATGATTGAGCATTATCTTTGTATATTTCTAAAAATATACTGAAATACTATTTTTCTGAATAAAATGTTTTGAATGAATTGTAGCATGTAACTATGTAAATTAACCAAAATGAAAACTGAAAATGTACTTCCTCAGTTGTACAAGCTACATTTTAAGAGCTTGGTAGCCATATGCAGCTAATGGCTACTATTATATTGAACAAAAAATTTTTTTTGTTGGTATTTGAACCTAAGGCCTTGCACGTACTAGGCAAATACTCCACCACTAAGTTCTATCCCCAGTTAATACAAATATTTCTGTCATTACAGGAAGTTCTGTTGAACAGGACTGCTCTAGACTTTTCATCTGGAAAAAGATAAAGATATAGGAAATGTGCAGCTTGGTTGATTTTTATAATTATTATCTTTTTCTCAAGAGTTTAAGTATCTTTTAAAAAAGTTTAAGCATCACATCTGAGATAAGAATATTAATGTCAGTTATTTAACTATTTCATAAAGATCTGTGTATATATCTATATCTAATCTATAAGGAAAATCTGTATAACAATGGGAAATAGATGTGTGATTGCCAGGAGATGGGAGTAAGGGGGAGGATATTTACTATAAAGGTATAAGAGAACCTTTTGGGGTGATGAAAATACTTTACATGTAGTTGTAGAAGTATTTATTTATGTATGTTTGTTTTTTATTGTGAAATTTTGTTTGTACAATTGAGTACATTTTTCAGGGCTCAGAACTGTATACCTAAAAAGGGGTAAGTTTTACTACATATAAATTACACTTGAATGAACCCATCATTTAAAAAAAATCTTTACAAAATAGGTATTATTCTACTCCATTTTGAGGTTAGAGGAAATTGAGCCTTAGAAAGGTTACCCAACTTGCCTATGGTTCTGTAGTTAGTATGTGGCAGTTCCAGGATTTGAACCTAAATCTGCCTGACTATAGAGCTTATGATCTTCCTACTGATTTTTAGCCTGTCTCTGAAATTGAACAGTGTGTACATTCTGTGATAAAAGGTTGAACTTTTGAAAGCTGAGCACCCTGTCTGTCCTTAGCAGCTCCCCAGAAGTGGCTATCATAATCTTATTACAAATTTTGAACCCTTGGCAGATCTCAGTCCTGTTGGTCATTAATTAGGATTGGAACTGATGCTGTCACAGAGTACTGTACTCTCCTCTTGTGTCTGTGGCCCTCATTTGGGAGCAGCAGGAGACCCATTTATGAAAAGCAGTTTTGAATTTTGTCTTAGCAGCATAGAGGGCCCTCTCAGTAGGAAAGTGTTCAAATGTTTACTGGCCAAGTGTGCTGCCTAGCACTTGTATTAGTCTGTTTTGTGCTGCTGTAACAGAGTACCACAGACTGGGTAATTTATAATGAAGTGTAGTTTATTGGCACGTGGTTTTGGAGCCTTGGATTAGAGGTTTGGAGGTTTTCGAAGTTTGGTATCCAGGTGCTGGCATCTGATAAGTACCTTCTTGGTATGTTATCCTATGGTGGAAGAGCAGAAGGGCAAAAAAGAGGGTGAAAGAGATCAGGAGAAGGCCAGACTTGTCCTTTGATAAGGAACCCACCTCCAGGATAACAACATTAATCCATTCATGAGAGTAGATCCCTTCTGACAGGGATGACAGAAATATTTGTATTAACTGGGGATAGAGCTTAGTAGTGGAGTATTTGCCTGATGTGCAAGGCCTTAGGTTTAAATACCACCTCTGAGTACTATTTCAAGGGCCATTGAGTTTTCTACACATGCCTTTGGGTGGATACATACAACACACAGCAGCACTTTAACAGTGTTGCTCATACTAGATTATTATGCAGAAAACTGGTTGAGTAGAAGAGAGACCAAAGAGAAGGAAAATGTATAGGCCATTTTCTGTATTGTCCTCACCCCATCACTATTTACATCTGCATATCACTTAACAGTTTGCAACTTATTTTAACATTGGTGTTTTTTCTCTTAATTCTCAACTCTGGTTGTGAGAATATTTTTTCCTAAATTGAGCTGGAATATATAAGCCTTCTTTAGCTTTCATCCTTATGTTGTAATTTCAATTTATAGACCAATGGTAGTTTTATCTAGCCTGTTACCCTGGAGTCATTTGACAGGGCTGCATATTGGATACTTTTCTAGAAGTTTTGGCTTCTGAAATTGATGAGTGGCATTTTCCCTTTTACCTGTCTGATGACCCAGCTTCCTCTCCTTTGGAACGCATCCTTTCTCCACCTCTTATTCTGAACCCTGGACAAAACATTTGTCATCAAGCCAACCTGTTCACTGCATGCCTTTAATGTTTGACTTGTATCCTATCCTGAGGTGCTACAGGAGAAGGTAAAGACCTAAAAAAATTGCCCATCTATCATGTGAACTAGTTAGGGGGAATTGTTTGATTTTTATGAAGTATAAATAATATATCTGGAGACACATTTTCAAACATATATCAGTTTGTGTTTAAGAAATGGTTCCTGAGCTGCATGTGGTGGTGCATACCTATAATCCCAGCATTCAGGAGGCTGAGAAGGGGGGATCCACAAGAGTTCAAGGCCAGCCTAGTCTACATAGCAAGTTCCAGGCCATCCTGGACTACACAGTGAACCCTGTCTCGAAGAAATAAACAAAACAAACAGATGGCTCCCTAAACAAGGTGTGGGAGCCTGCAGCCATAGCCCTGTGGCATCTGATCCCATCAAATCTCGGAAGCTAAGCAGGGTCAGGCCTGGTTAGTACCTGGATGGGAGACCGCCTGGGAACACCAAATACTGTAGGCTTGGGAGAAGGACCTGGCAACCCCCTCCCAAAAAATCAATCTGCCATTGATTTTTTGAGATAGGATCTTTTTATGTTGCCCAGGCTGGCTTCAAGCTCCTGGGCTTATATCATTCTCCTGCTTCAGTTTCTCAAGCAGGTAGGACTATAGCCACTTTCCACCCATGGCAGGCAGGCCTCCGAAAATTAACCAAAGGCATATATCAAAGTGAGAAATGTTTATTCAAGAAAAAACTAGTGAACCATATTAAGAAAAGTGAGTCTGTGGTATTTTAGCCTGGGGCAGCCCTTATTGCCCAGACCTCAACATACTGAAGCCTGCAGCTGTAGCCCTGTGGCATCTGATCCTGTCAGATCTCGGAACCTAAGCAAGGTCGGGCCTGGTTAGTACCTGGATGGGAGACCGCCTGGCAACACCAGAAGCTGTAGGCTGGGAGAAGGACCTGGCAACCCCCTCCCAAAAATCAATCTTTCATTGAAAACCCTATGAACAGCAGAGAAGCACTGACAATAGTGTTTCTCCTGTTGTACAGAGGGTCACTATGAGTCGGATACCGACTCGACGGCACCTAACAACAACAACAACAAACAAGATGTGGGACAAAATGGCTGGCTAATAAAGCTTAATGACAGGTTTTCCATTAATCAGAATGGAGAATGTGCTTCATTACAATAATTAGCAGAGTACTTATACAGATGATACTGCATACAAATTTCCAAGTTTATTTCTTTCTCTTGAATTTGGAAAGAAATTCCAGATGTTTCCTTGTTTGCATTAAAATGTTCAGTGGCAATAAATCCTCCCCCCTCCCTTTTTTTTTTTGAGACAAGGTCTCACTGTGTATCCCAGGCTGGTCTGGAACGCTTAGTCTTCCTGCCTCAACCTCCCAAGTTCTGAGATTACAGATATGTGCCACCATATCAGCACTAATAAATACACACACACACACATACACGTATTTGTGTGTGTGTGTGTGTGTGTGTGTGGTGCTGGGGGTTTAACTCAGGCCCTCATGCATGCTGGGCAAGGTCTCTGCCACTAAGCTACACCCTTAACTCTGTTTTTATTTTATTTTTGAGACAAGCTTTTGTTAAATTATGCAAGCTATCCCTGGCCTCGAACTCCCGATCCTTCTGCCTTAGCCTCCTGAGTGACTTGAATTATTTTTTCCTTTAAAGCTGCTAGTGACTGTTATCTTGTCCTCTGCAGGAAAAGGGGCTGGGTAAGATACTTGCTGTTCTTCCTTCCAGCAGGCTGTATGCTCATTACTAGTCACTTAGGCTTCCTTAGTGAACCATAGAAGTACATCATTTTTCCAGCTCTTGGGCTAGCATCATTAGCATTAGAAAGGACCTCAGAGATCCTAAAGTAATTATTTTACATCAAGACATTGAAGTCCAGGGAGAGAGAAAGTGATTTAGTCCATGCCACACTAATGGCAGGTTATCTGTGGGATAATGGGACTAACACTGAACTGAAGCCCAAATGCCATACTTTGTTTAAATTCCTCTTTTACCTACACTATGATGCTTCCCTTTGAGCATAAACTAAAGATTTTAGAGGACAAGCTGATGACAAGGAGGAATCAATAATCAATACTATTTTCTTTATCTTCTTTGTAGGATCCTCAGTCTTCCATAATGAACCCTGTTTACAGCCCCGTGCAGCCTGGGGCTCCTTATGGCAACCCTAAGAACATGGCCTACACGGGTGAGTGGTGTGAGAATGGGTTTCATTTTAAGAAATGGTGGTTAAGGATGTTACCAAATAACTCGCTGAATGACTTTTGGTACACTACACTTCCAAAAGCCCTGGTAAAGTTTGAGAACTTGCAGGAGATATATCTGAAGTCTAGTAGTGATAGAAGTGACATGACTGACTAAGGATCGTAGAATTGTGAACAAGTGGGATAGAAGGGAGGTAACATTTATTTACTGAGCACCTCATGGACCTGGCCTATGCTGAACACATCCATGTACCTTATTTCACTTTGATCTTAAAGCAAATTCTATATTGTATAGCTTATTATTGCCGTTTCACAGATGAGAAAATCTAGTCATAGTAATAGTCCACAAAACAAAAACCAATTAGATATTTGAACCTAGGTCAGATGATTCTGAAGGGTGATCTTTTATCTGAGCTGTTGTATACCAACCTGTTTCTTACTTCCCTGCTTTATGTGTGTTACCTTTCTGTCTGGAATGCCATTGTTCTCTGACTGCTTCACTTTATTCCTTAAGAAATTAGCCAGATGCCATGGCACAAACCTGTAATCCCAGCTACTCAGGAGGTTGAGGCAGGAAGATTGCAAGTTCAAAGCCAGAGGCAGCCTCTACAATTTAGTGAAACTTTGTCTCAAAAGCTACAGAGAAGAAGGTCTAGGGTTACAGCTCAGTGGTAGAGCACTTACCTAGCATGTCTGAGCCTTTGGGTTCAACCCCCTAGTACTGCAAAGAAATTAACTCTGAGCTGGGCATGGTGGTGCACATCAGTAATCCCAGTACTTGGGAGGTTGAGGCAGGAAGATCCTGAATTCAAGGCCAGCCTAGGCTTCAGAGTGAATTCAGGGTATAGCCTGGAGCTATATAACAAGACCCTGTCTCAAAAATCAGAAACAAATAAACAAGAAATTATGAACTGAGGGCTTTTCCAGAAAGTATTCTTTCATTTACCCAACCTTAGGCAAGTTTTCTAATTTTCCAGAGCCTTAGTGTTGTCATGTATAAGATGGGGGCAATTGTGTTACTCTATTTCATAGACCTCCTATAGGCATTACATGAGCTGGTATAAAGCACTTATATAATACCTGGCACAAAGTAATTGCTTAATAATAGTCATCATTATTTATAAACAAATGAAGGCAGGTAGGACCTATATCAATGACAGTGAATGAGAAAATGTGTGTGAGTTGTCTAGTATGGTACTCAGCACATCACCAGTCTTCAAAAATATTAATGAATATAAATTAAGGTGGAGGTAACTACACTAAAAAACACAGGGCTGGAGGTATAGCTCAGTAGTGGAACATATGCTTAACATGTGTGAGGTCCTGGATTCTATTCCCAGCACCAAACAACAACAACAAAACAACCAAAGAATATAGACCATACAGGGTACAGTTAATAGTGGAATTTTAGCTGGAGTAAAGAATAGAAAAGAAGTGAAAGAGGATCAAAAAGTGATCATGATTGGTCAAGATTGGAGTTGGAAGGATGGGTGAGTTTTGTCCCAGAAGAGAGTCACTGACAGAAAGTGGAAACTGTGGAGTATGTGCGTTTCTCCTTAAATTCCTCTTTATGCACTTTACTTTGTATATTGTATAGCCTTCTAAAACTGAGAGTGGGGGGATCTCAGAAAACCCATTGCCTGGTTGTTTCCAAACTTTGTTCTATAAAAACACTAGGAGAGTGTTTCAGAGAGTCCTCAAATATTTGATTTGGTTTTTAAAAATATTGAGAACTATTTTTATAAAGCATGCATATGTGTTTGATGATCAGCGTGTTAAGTTTTAAGAATGCCTGTTAATTTTTTTTTAAAGTGCCACTGTTTGCATGCTCATGTTTTTGTTTATCTTTGCAGCGCTGGGCATCAAACCCAGGAACTTGTGTATACCAGGCAGGTGCTCTGCCACAGAGCTATACCCACCTCATGCTGTTTATGTTTTTAAGTAAAAGTTGTTTCAATAACCAAAATACTAACTAAAATAGTATTCTGAAATATATTGTTAGTTGAGTCTGATAACACTGCAGCTGTTATCCCTAATTTTCAATTTTACATGTTTGTGTTTATCACAACAGCTTCATTATCCTTATTATTTAACCTTAAAGGTAAATATTGTGTGTTTGAACTTTTATTGTATATTTATTCTAATAAAGTTAATTCTAGTAACCAGGATACATGGGGCAGTATCCTCACATTTCTCTAGCTCAGGGAACCTGTTGCTTTTTCTTGTTCCAGTTCATAGTGTTCCAGCAACCTACTAAGTTCCATGCCAGAGAGTACTGAGGCTTAGGCATACAGAGCTCCTGGGAATCCTGCAGAGCTTTGGTTTCCTATTTGCTGTGATTCTGGCTTTCTTCACTCTTATTGAATTGCTGAGCTTGAGAAGGAAGGAAATATGCACTTATTTATTGATTTGCACAAATAGCATTAAGTAGTGTGGTATATTGGAAAGAGAACAGATTTTTATCTCCGCTTAGCTCATAATATAACTTAGTAATGTGTTTCAATTGAATGAAAATCAAGTTCAAAACCCAGCTCTGTTAGGTAATAGCTGGATGACTTTGGATGAGCTATTTACCTCCATAAACTTAATTTCTTTTATAAACTGGGACAATATTACCTATTTAATAAGATGATTGTGAGAATTAATTAAATGAGGTAATTTGTACACTCATAGCAGGAGGGAGGACTTGTTTGCTGGCTGGTTGATTGTTGTTGTTTCTGCTAATTACCACGGATTATTACTGGCCTGGAACTATGTTTAAAGTTAATTTCCCTGCTGAAGATTCTAGAACTACACAGGTAGTAAAAATTATACATAAGTACTATAAATGCAGCCTTCATACAGGCCAAGCTTTCAAATTTGTAGGGAGGCTTTTTTTTTTTTAATTCAAGCTTTTTGGTTGTGTCTCTGTACTTTTGGATCTATTATTTTTATTGTTATTAATTAATTAATTGATTGATTGATTGATCACCCCTCTAAGGTCTCAATTTTATGTGGACATTTTAGTTCCAGTCCTTGGTCTTTCTGGGGCCTACAGCCTTATCTCCTACCCTGGTGGCTATAAAAAGCAGATGCTTGGATTGCCGGAAGCCAAATACCCTACCAGAACAGTCCAACATCAATTCACTATTTAGATTTCCTGGCTTTTGTTTGTTTTTTTTATCTTCATTTTTTAATCTCTGGGGATTTCTTTCTTTCTATTCCTTTTTTTTCCTTTTTAAATTTTGGGGTTTCTTTTTCTGTCTTAAAATCTCAACTTTTCCTAAGAATAAGATGTTGGTTAGACCTTATGCAGATTTTCTAGATGTTGTACAGTAGGCAATTTTTGGGTTATATTTTTAAAAGAAAAGGCTTTTGCTGGAAGTGGAAGATCCAAGTCAAATGATTTGTAAATATGCCAGATACAGCACACTAGAGTAAACACTTGTGGATAACAGAATAATAGCTACTTTAAAAGTACATTAAGAATTATTAATTGTTAGCCATACATGATGGTACATGCCTGTAATCTTAGCATGTAAGAGGTTGAGGCAGGATCGTTGCGAGTTTGAGCCCAGTCTGGCCTATGTAGTGAGTTTGAGGCCAGCCTGGACTACATGGCAAGAGCCTATCTTACAAAAACAAAACAAACAAACAAACAAAAAGGTATTAGCTTATTGTCAATGTGGCAGAAAATCCAACTGAGGCAAACTTATGGGGAAAGAGATGAGTTATTGGGGGGGGTTATAATTAGAGGATCAGTCCATAATGATCACAGGGCAGGGGGTGTCAGGCAGTAGGGCCTGTGCTTGACAACCTCATGGCATGGCAATCAGCAGGCAGAGAAAGGTACCAGGGATCTGGGTGAAAACCTCCAAAGGCCCACCCCCAGGGACTCATTTCTACCAAGCTATGTCCTGCCTCCCAAGGTTCCATAACCTCTCAGGACAGCACTACCACCTGGGGACCCATTGTTCAAACATATGACATCTGGGACACATTTAGATCCAAACAATAACACTCCACCCCTGACCGCTTAAAGGTCATGGCCACCTCATAATGCAAAATGCATTTAGTCCAACTTCAGTCCCCAAAGTCATAAAAGCCTCAAGCATGTTCAAAAGTCCAAGTCTAAAGTCTCCAACTTAACTCTGGGCTCCTGCGAAACAAAAAACAGGCTATGTACTGCTAAACATACAGTGGCACAGAGTAAGCATTCCTGTTCCAAAATGGAGGAATGGGAGCACAAAAGGAAAAACCTGTCCATAGCAAGACTGTTATCCCACTAGACAAATCCTGTGGCTCCATGTCTTACATCTGGCATCATGTGGACTCCATCAGGCTTAGGCAGCTCTGTCCCTCTGTCCCTGTCATTTGTAGCACACATGGCCCTCATTGGTTGGCTCCATTACTTGCTGGCAGCTTCCCATGGCATATGTTTTACACTGCTGGGGTCAACATCCTGGGGTCTCCATTGCTGTTTAGGCTCTACCTCAAAGCTTTATGCATCAGCCCTTCAGGGACTCTTTGCAGGGCATCCAACTCTGATACATACACAGTACCTGGCCTCAGGCTATTTTTTATAACCATGGTAGCAGCCTTCATAACTCTTAACTCTTGCATTGTATGTACATGCCTGTAAAACCAGAAACATATGAATAACATCAAGATTTGCTGTCAGCTGGAGAGGTAAGCTTCACCCTTTTGAATCACAGCTTCCTTGGTGGCCTCTGTGTGCCTGGGTGGAGAAGTCATTTCACTAGGTAGCCCCTTTCCAGCTGGGCATTCCAGAGGCATTCACTTTTCAGACACTCTGCTTTCAAATGATGAAACCTTAGATGGAAGGGGGTCAGCCACTCCTTCTGTACCTCCAGGCTATCTTTGCTATTGTTCTCTTTAATATGACCTCCTTGCCCAAAGGGGCCCTGTTGGCACTAACCTTAGATGAACCAGTGTTTTTTTCTTTTAAATTGCACAATTTAAAAATATTTTTCCTGTGCCTTTTGCTCTATTTTTTTTCAATATAAATCTGGCAAAACACAGCAAGCAACAACCATGCCACATTTCGTATATCCTGATGCACTCGTGACATTCCCTCCACCAAATTAATTAGTCCATTACTTTTGAATTCAGTCTCACTGAAATCTCTAGAACATGGACAAACCTCAGACATGCTCTTTGCTAGAATATAACATGATTTCCCTCTAGTCCAGTGCCCAAGAGAGTCCTCATTTTCCTCTGAAACAGTGAGCCCCTTCTCTATCTTTGTCAGCCACAGTGTTCTGTTCTTCCTCACTCGCATTAGACCTGCCCCTCAAGTTCTGCTTATAGCATTCAAGGGCTGCCTTCTCTCACCCACTTCTACAAACTCTTTCAAACACTTCCCACAAACAAGGTCTAACATCCTAGAAACCACATGGTTAGGTTTCTGCGTAGCACCGGCCCCATTCTCTGGTACCAATTTTCTGTATCAATCAAATGGTGCACCCCTGGGGCAGAGAAACTGACTGAGGCAAACTTATAGGGGAAGAGATGAGTTATGGTGGGGGCTCATAGAGGATCAGTCCACAACGATGGCACAAGGCAGCCTGCAGCAGGGCTCGTTGCTGATGACCTCACAGCATAGCAATCAGGAGGCAGAGAGAGCTTATCAGAATCAAGTGTCTTGAGTAAAAACCTCCAAAAGCCTCCCTCAAGTGACTCATTTTCACCAAGCTAGATCTTGCCTCCCAAGTTCCCATAACCTCCCAGGACAGCGGCACCAACTGGGGACCCAATGGTCTAACACATGATCATTTGGGGACATTTAGATCCAAGCCATAACAGTTATTAATTGCCATTTGGCAAGCATATTCTAGGTTCTATATACATATATTAATTATAATCTTACTAATCATAAACTTCCTAATACTCTTCTTTACAGATAAAGAAACTGTAATAGTTTAATTCAGGTCATATGACTTAGCCAGTGTTTATATCTTCTAAGGGATGAGGCAAGATTGAACTCAGGTCTTTAAAATTTCGGAGTATGTGTTCTTTTCTATAATAGCAAGCTGATTTGTCTTAAAATATGTGGTCTTGTTACTACAACCAGGGATAAACTAAGGGAAAAGGTTGTCTTTCCAGTTTCTAGAACTAGGGGACCTTTTCTCTGAGACTCAGGAAACCTGCTGCTGACCAGTATTTTGAGGCAGGTTCAGGGGGACAAAAGTAAAGGAAGTCAAGTCCATTGTGGTGCTATCTGCTTCACAGGCAGTGGGGTGATGGCCACAGGGAACAGAAGGAAACACTCCTAATTTGAAATTCTCTCTGAAGTATAAGATTAGAAATAATATACAATTTTGTGATACAGTGTATTCCAGTGAACAGCTATGTGCTATTTAATTGACAATGTTTTCTTCTCTCTCTCTCTTTTCATTTTAAAACTCCTTTACTGTGTACCTAAAACTGAGCTCAATGTTTTATAGACAAAAATCTATTTTTACACTTGGAACCATCTTATGGCCTTGATGTTACTAGCTCCTGATGTATCTTGAAAAAATGAATTTAGAGAATATAATATGCCTTATACTTTAAAATGTTTAAGTATAGCTTGGGTTATGAACTGAATGTTTGTATCTCTCCAAAATTTATATGTTGAAGCCCTAAATCCCCATAGGATGGTAACTGAAGATGGGGCCTTTGTAGATTTAGATGAAATCATAGGCCAGGCTTTCATGATGGAATTAGTGCTCTTATAAGAAGAGGAAGAGCCAAGTGTGATAGCACATGCCTATAATCCCAGCATTTGAGAGGAGGAGGTAGGAAGATCATGAGTTTGAGGCTAGCCTGGGCTACATAGTGAGTTCAAGGCCAACCTATGCTACATGGCAAGATCTTGTTTTATAACAAAGAAAAATGGAAGAAGAGGAGACATCAGAGCTCTCTCTCTGCTAAGTGAGGGCACAGTGAAAAGGTAGCTATCTGTAAGCCATGAAGAGCCCTCACTAGAACCCAACCATGCTGACATCTGATCTGGGTCTTCTAGCCTTTAGAACTGTTAGAAATAAATATCTGCTGTTTAAGCCAACCAGTTTATGGTGTTTTGTTATGGCAGCCCAAGCTGCTTAAGATAGATAGTGGGAAACACAGGGAACACTTGAATACCTTTTACCTAAATACATCAGAACAATGGGCTCTTGAGACTGGGGCATTTCTTTTTCCAAGGGCGTCAGAAAGGTTTCTCCAGTACAATTTTGGAATGTAGTTAAGATTTAAACATTCTTTTCTTTCTCTTCTTTTCTTCAAATATTCTGATGGTATCAAGGTCTAAGCATCATCCAGAGGTCTGGTATGTGTTTTGGAATGTCCTCTGAAATAAAAATATATAGAGACGAAGCTTCAAGCCAAGAGTTTATTTGGGAATGTGCAAGAATTGTAATTTAGGGTACACATGCTCCAAACTATTTTAAAATAAAGACCAGTGGCTATAGGGGCTTCTTGCAGGAGTTGTCCATGAGCTCACTGGTGGAAACAGTTGTTGGTAGGCAAGTATCCTTATGCAAGTGGCCTATTTGGAATACTGCAATCTTGAAGAATTTATTGTGAAAAATCCTGTAACAGGCATATGGGCAGGAAATTCTTGCGATTATACAGGCATATGGCCATAAAGGCTCCTTCTTCATGGACCTCTGTCTCCATTTTGTTAGGGTTTGATATAAGTGACTATTATTATACCAATAACCTCCACATGAGTCTTTCAGATCTGTGCTGAAATCTAGGCTCTTCCACTAATTAGTTGTGATACATTGGTGGAGTTATTTTAACCTTTCTGAATTTCAGTTTCCTCAACTATAAAATGGGATAATGAACCTAAACAGATGGGCAGAAATGCTTATAAAGCCTCTGGCACCATGCCTATCTCATAGTTGACTCTCAGTTAATGGTTATTATAAAGCACAGCAATGAGTATACCTCTGTAGGGAAAAGAGAATGGAATATAGAGATGCTGACAGAGATTATAGACCCAATTCTGCCACTGAAGAACTATATGATGGGCTGGGAGTATCCCTTCATGTGAGAATACTTTCCTAGGATGCTCAAGGTCCTAGGTTCAATGCCAGCTCCCCCTCCCCTCCACATACACACACAAAACCTATGTGATGATATCAGATGAGTTATTAAGCTTTCTGGGCCTTAATATATCAGCTGCAAAAAAAATTATGCAGAAGGATTCCAAATGCCTTCTTCATAAGTAGCAGAGAATAATAAATGTCACAAGACCCCCCATGGATGTGTAATATAGTTTCCAGAATACAATTAGAACAGAATTCTGAAATGTGAGAACAAATGAAGCCCTTAGACAAACTCATCTTATAGGTGGAAAGATGGAGAATTCAGTGTTTTGCAGAAAGTTTTGGAGCTGGATTTGAAACCTAGGACTCCCCACTCTAAGCTTGTATATTCATTGTCTCTCTACCACAAAACAATAAGCAAGGTTTCATATTTTATTCCCTATATTATATTCTGGCCACTTCCCACACCTCTGCTGGCAAATACCAGTTCAAGTACTCTCCATTAATGACTTTGCTGTTTTCACCCTATAGCAATATATGTCCAAACACTACAAATACACAAACAAAAGATATGGCCCTCATGGTTAGAAGACTGAAAAGTTAATCTGTTCTAAGCCTCGACAATCTTTTATTCACTAGTTTTTTTTTTTCTAGAATGCTTCTTTTACTTAACATAGTCAATTTAAGAAGCAGCTTGTATTTGACATAGCATTTTATTAGTTAGAGGGCCTTGGTAATTAGTGAAGCTGACAGCACTTAGATAAAATAAATAATCTGACTTTTCAGAAAAATTAAAAAATAAAGTCTTTTCTGGAATGATCCAATCCCTGCCCAGTTCACTCTTTTGTAAAGCTCAGCAGATGTTGTTGTTGTTGTTGTTAGGTGCCGTCGAGTCGGTATCCGACTCATAGTGACCCTCTGTACAACAGGGGAAACACTATTGTCAGTGCTTATCTGCTGTTCATCGGGTTTTCAATGGCAGATTGATTTTTGGGAGGGGGTTGCCAGGTCCTTCTCCCAAGCCTACAGCTTCTGGTGTTCCCAGGCGGTCTCCCATCCAGGTACTAACCAGGCCCAACCCTGCTTAGCTTCCGAGATCTGACGGAATCGGATGCCACAGGGCTACCGCTGCAGGCACTCAGCAGATAGAGATTTTAAAATTAACTGATATTTGTGCTTTGTTTATTCTTTACAAAGTACTTTTGTGTGGATTTTCCTCTCATGTTTGTTTTTTATAACAACTCTAGGGGATATAGCCCTTATTTTCTAGATTAGATGATTGGAGATCAGCATCCCCAAGGTCACACTATAAAGCAGAGTCCAAATCCACTCCAGATTTTTTGAGTTACAAAGTAAGTACTTTTATTGCTCTGGCACATGCGGCTGTATCTTGGACATCATTGTGATTAGGGACTCGGGTGGCCAGGAAACCAACGACCCCTCCTTTTACATTCAAACTGATAAACTCTGCTCAGAAAAGACTCCTCAGGTCACTTCCTTACTTTCTCACCTATGATTGTAAAGGGCTTTCAGAAAGAATTCTTATGAACTATTCTCATTATGTTGTTGTTGTTAGGTGCCCTGGAGTCAGTGTCTGACTCATACTGACCCTATGTACAACAGGTGAAACATTACTGTGAGTGCTTCTCTCCTGTTCATAGGGTTTTCAGTGGCAAATTCCTTTTTGGGAGTGGGTTGCTTGGGAGAAGGTCTCCCAAGCCTACAGCACCTGGTGTTCTTAGGTGTCTCCCATCCAAGTACTAATCAGGCCCAATCCTGCTTAGCTTCCATGATCTAAGGCCACAGTGGTACAGGCTGCAGGCATTCTCTATATAGTTACAGATAATCTCTTTATTGCTAAATCCAAGGGATCCTTTTCAGTCCTCATCCTAATTTGATACCTCTATGTCATTTGACACCCCGGACCTGCCTTGCTTCTAGAAGCAAGCTTTCCTTGCTTTTATTGCTCTAGCTCTTTTTGAATCTCAGTCTTCTTCCAGGATTTTCTTCCCTTGCTCATCCACTAAAATTTAGGCCAGTTGTGGTGGCACATACCTATAATCCCAGCACTCAGGGGACGAGGCAGAAGGATCAAGAACTCAAGGCCAGCTTGGGCTACATAGTGAGTTCTGGGCCAGCCTGGGCTACATAGCAAGACCCTGTCTCAAAACCAAACCAAACAAATAAAATGAAACAAAGCAAGATACATACACACATGAAAACCTTCCTAAGAGTCCAGTTTCTTTTATTCCTTAGCTTCAGTTACTATCTATAGGCTAATGGTTCACATGTTCTAGCTCTGTAGCAAGTGCTGTCTGAGCTTCAGACTAGTTTTTTCCGGCTGTCTATCTAACATCTCCATGAATGTCTCATACTTTGCTCAAACATACCATGTACAAAACTGCGCGTATTATCCTATACTTTTCCCTTTAACCCTCTTTTCTTTTATCAGCCTGTGGTTTGTACCACCATCTACCTATTCCCTCAAATTAGAAAATATCATCATTAATACTCTTCTCGTTAGCCTTCTTTCCTTTCTTTTTTGTTTTTGTTTTGTTTGTTTTCCTTTTGTGGTGCTAGAGATTGAAACTAGGGCCTCACACATTCCTCAGTCTCCTGAGCCCCTGGGATTATAGGCGGGCCTGCTAAAAATAATAGGCATTTTAATGGGTATGAAGTGACTTTTTAAAAAACGTCAAGCTAAAACCTCCTTTACTTTTCTTAGATTAGAACCAACTTTCTCATCCTTCTCACCCTTATCATTCAGGCCATTAGTACTCTTTCTGAGATTATTTAAGTTGCCCGTGAAAATTGGTTTTTCTAATTCCTATCACATACTGTCTCCTCGATCCATTTTTTTTTTATGAGTGGGATTAAACCCAGGGTCTTGTACATGCTAAGTACTACACTGTTGGGCCAAATCCCTAGCCCCCTAAGCCATTCTTTACATAGCAGCCAGAATCATTCTTCTAACTTGCAAATTTGACCACATTACTCTAGTGCTTAAAATTCTTCAATGACTCTTGAGCCGGGCGTGGTGGCACATGCCTGTAATGCCAGCATCTTGGGAGGGGGAGGCAGGAGGATCTCACAGAGGCAGGAGGATCTCACGTTTGAGACCAGAGGCAGTCTGCGTAATTTGGCGAGACCCTATCTCAAAAAAGTAAACAAAAAATGAACTAGGGGTGCAGCTCAGTGGTACAGCCCTTACAAAGCATGCAAGTACAAAGCCCTGGATTCAACCCCCAGTACTGCAAAAAACAACAACAAGAACAAAAACCTTCCAATGACTCCTGACTGTCCTTTGGATAAAATCCAGACTACTTAGCTGGCAACACGAGATTTTTTTTATGACCTGACCATTCAGCTCTTTCCAGCCTATCTTCTGCTCTCTATTTATCTATATTCTCAGTCCAGCTGTTGGTTGTTACACTTTTTGTATCACTTACTAAAATTCACAATGAGCTCAGTATCTTACTCGAGTATCTCTAGTACTGAACAGGGCTCCTGGTATGCCACGAATATTAACTAAATAGTTTTTTGACAAATGGATGAACAGACAAATGTCAAAGCTACAAGTGGGGCTTGGAACTTTTGTGGCCAATGTAGGGTTTTTTTGTTTGTTTGTTTGTTTTCCCCCTCATG
Organism: Pedetes capensis; assembly: GCA_007922755.1. Taxonomy (NCBI): domain Eukaryota; kingdom Metazoa; phylum Chordata; class Mammalia; order Rodentia; family Pedetidae; genus Pedetes; species Pedetes capensis. The sequence continues at coordinate 43,862 of VMDO01005656.1, read as the reverse complement.
TTGCTTTTTCTGTTTGTAAGATATTTCATTTTCTTTAACGTAGCTTCTCTGCTTTGGTCATTCCTCATCTGTATTAAGTCAGCTCAACCAACCAACATAAGCTTATGAGAGGACAGATTTATTGGGGGCTCATGGTTAGAAAATCACAGTCCATAGTTTCAGCAAGGCAGGTGTGGCAGCACCAGGTCGCAGGGGTATAGGGAATTATTCAACCCTCATCTTGCCCCTGATTGGTAATCAAGGATGTCCCCTTGATTACCTATTAAGGATCTCCCCTTGATTACCAAAGGAGTGACACCTGGTTTCACTCTTTATTTATTGTTGTTGTTTATTTGAATGTCACTCAAATTGGTTGCACCTAGCCCCTGGAGCCCCCACCTGATTGTTGTCTTGAGGCAGTTAAGGCAGTTAGTTACCCAAGGGCTATGTAAACAAAGCTCGCTCTGAATGTTAGGTGGCTGCTGGTGATGGTAATGCCCACAGCTGATGGTAATGCTTAGAGCTATGTGGCTGGTGGCTGGTGGTGATGGGCTGCTGATGGTGATGCTGCTGGCTGCTAGCTTCCTGGTGGGAACTTTCTCCATCTGACCACTACGAAGAAAGAACTCTCTCTGGATTTGACCAGCAACACGGAAGCATCTTTCCTCATAACCACTGAAACCAGGACAACTAGATGGTGCTCTCGAGAACTACAAGCAAGCTGAGGACAGTCCCTTTGTTTAGCGCCTAGGGACAGAAGCTGAAGACAGTCTCTGGTCCCAGCACCAGAGGCAGAAGAGCCACAGCTGCCCCTTAGGCAGCAGAAAGAGCTGCTAACACTTAGGTTGCTAACACTTGTTTGGGTTCTTTCCTGCCCTTGTCAGGGCAGAGAGAGAGGTCTTTTCCTTTCTCCCGCTCACCCCCGCATAGAGGTGTTGCCTGAACAAGGGACCCTGCAAAACTTCTTTGGGTTTTTCTCTGCCCTGATAAGGGCAGAGAGAGAGAGAGAGAGAGAGAGAGAGAGAGAGAGAGAGAGAGAGAGAGAGGGAGACAGACAGACAGACAGACAGACAGACAGACAGATAATAAAGAGCTGCTTTTGGTCCCTGCAAGGCAAAAGCGCCCGAGGCTTTTCCTTTCTCCCCTTCCCCTCTCGGGGCATTCCATGGGCTGCAGGAATCTATGCCCCTCACCCGAGGGTCCGGAGTGACTTGTGATTAAGATGTCTGTGTGTGTGGTGGTGCCTCCCATCCGAACATCCAGGCCAGACCAGGAGGTGTTCGCCCCACACAGGGGCAGATTGTGGTTAGGCATGAGATGAACTCACATCATGGCAGATCAAGAACAGAAAGCAGAGAGTGACCAGTACCACAAGTTTGGGTAAAAATCTCCAAAGGTCTGCCTCCAATGATCTACTTCTCAAAGCTGGATCCTGCCTTCCAAACTTTCCACAGCCTCCACAGACAGTGTCACCAGCTGGGGACAAAAAATCCAAACACATGCACTTTGGGGGATATTTTAGATTCAAACCATGATACTTGGCCCCTAGACCCTGAAAGGTCTTGGCCATCTCATAATGCAAAGTGCATTCAATTTAACTTCAAGAATCTCCATAGTCTTAACAGCCTTAACCATGTTAAAGTCCACATCCAAAATCTCCAGAGACTCTTGAGATAAACTTAGCTGTGAGCCTCTGGAGGAAAAAAAAAAAAAAAAAAAGACAGGTTACATACTTCCAAACATACTATAGCACAGCCTAAGTATTCCCATTCCAGAATGGAGGAATGAGGGCACAGAAAGGAAAGGATAATCAACAACAGGATTGATATCCTACTGGACAAACAAATCCTGTGGCTCCATTTTTGGCATCTGGAGTCATGTGGACTCAATCAGGCTTGGGCAGCTCTGCCCCTCTGGCCCTGTCATTTATAAGACAAATGGCCTTCATTGGCTGGCTCCATTACTTGCGGGCAACTTCCCATGGCATATGTTTTACATTGCTGGCATCTTCAACATCCTAGGGTCTCCATTGCTGCTTAGCCTCTACCTCAAAGCTTCATGAATCAACCCTTTAGGGGTTCTCTGCAGGCCATCCAACCCTGGTACTTACACAGTGCCTGGCCTCAGAGGCTATTTTCTGGAATCTTGGTGGCAGCCTCCATAACCCCATAACTTTTGCATTGTGCATTCCTGTAAAACCAGAACTGCATGGATCATACCAGTATCTGCTGCTGGCCTGAGTAGTAGCTTTACCTTTTTGATCCACAGCTTCATTAGTGGCGTCTGTGTGCCCCCACCAAGAAACCGCTTCCCTGGGTGGCTCCTTTGCAGCAGGGTATCTGAGAGGCCTTCACTTGCAGCCATTCTTCTTTCAAATAAAAATGTTTTAAATGAGTTTGCTATTTCATACCCTGGGGCTTTCAATGGGAGGGCCCTGTTCAGCTCCTCTTTTATCCCCAGGTGATTTCTCTTGTCCCAGTAAAAAGTTTAATGCTTCTTTTTACTCTTTAACAGTTAAAGCCTCCATCCCAGAACCAGCCCTGTCTGCAGAAACTTTAGACAAGCCATGGCTTTTTTCCTCTTTAAACTGCACATTTTTCAGATCTTCGTAGTGTGCCTTTTGCTCTATTTTTTCATCATAAATCTGGCCCAAAAGCATCAGGCAACAACCATGCCATGGCTCCAATATCTTGCCACTACCCTCATGTTATTTCCTCTGCCAAGTTAATTAGTTCATTATTTTTGTACTCAGCCTCACTCAAATCTTTAGGACTTGGACAAACTACAGACAAATTCTTTGCTAGAATATAACATACATTGCCTCTCATCTACTGCCTAATTGAATCCTCATTTTCCTCTGAAACCCTGTGAGCCCCATCCACATTTCTGTTAGTGGTGGCCTTCTTCCAACTGTCCCCAGAACTTCTCCTTAAGCTCTGCTAAGGCATTCAAGGGCTTCTCTTGTCTCCATCTCCAAATTCTTCCAAATACTTCCCAGATACAAGTTACGATGGCCTAAGAACCACATGGTCAAGTGTCAAGCAAAGACCCCACTGTCTTGTACTAATTTACTGTATTAGTCAACTGGTGTATTACTGTGGCAGATAAACTGACTAAAACAAACTTATGGGAAGAAGTATTTATTGGAGGCTCATGCGTAGAGGATCAGTCTGTGATGGTGGTGGGGCAGGTATGGTGACAGCAGGCAGCAGGGCCCATGGCAGAGAACCTCACATCTGTGCTATCAGAAAGCAGAGAGCGACCACAACTATGGGTCTGGGTAAAAACCTCCAAAGGACTGCCACCAGTGACCTACTTCTGCAAAGCTAGATCCTGCCTCACAAAGTTCCCATAGCCTACATAAACACCACCACCATCTTATGACAAAACATTCAAACACATGACTTTTGGAAGGTACTTTAGATTTAAATTACGACACCACCTCTCTGAGTTTCCTTATAAAATAGGGGTGAAATAGTTTCTACCTACTTCAAAAATGCTTTGAATGTTTAAGTCACATAATATATGTAAAGCATATGGTTAAGGCTCTTATTAGGTACTAAAGCATTAGCAGTCATTGCTTTTTTATTATATCCTCAGCACCTAGCACAAGATGTGGTACAGAGTAGGCTCTCAGTAAATTTTGAAGGAAGAAAGAAAAGGAGGGAAGAAGTAAAGGGAAGGAGATGGGAATCTGAGTTAAGGAGATCACAGCAGAGGAGACTCTGTGATATGGCTGTTCCTGCTAATGAGTAGACGTCTCATTTGACAAAGACAGTCAGGGACAGTTAGCCAATGTGGGAGGGATTGTTCCTTCTTTATAAGTAAATGAAAATTTCATTTGGATGATGTTTTGTGAGTGATTGACTCCTGGATGGATCAGATGGAACAGGAAGATTTTTCTGCTTATGAGTCATGTAGAAACAGGCAAAGACCCTTCTCTCTTGACTATTTGATTTATAGAAAATCTTCTTCTTCTTCTTCTTCTTTTTTTTTTAGGATAACATGTAATTAAAATCTGAGCTACTTAGCAAGGAAGAATTGTCTTTGAATTTCTTGTATAACCTATGTAGTCAGCCTTGGATTGCCTCACTTTGAGCCACAGCTTCTTTGCTAACAAAGCCAGACTTGCAGTGTAGTTGTTGCTGTTTTGTGGTGCCTTGTATGTGCTAGGTAGTTGCTCTGCCACTGAGCTACATCCCCAGGCCTGTACTTGCCTTTTAACAACAAAATGTGACCCTCCTATGGTTAGTTTTCACTGAAACATGAGAATAAGAGCCCACAAAACTTTGTATAATAATACGTAAGAAGTATATTACTTTATATGTTTAAACTACCATTTGTGATCTCATTTAATCTTTACAACTGTACAGTAAAGTAGAAATTTCTTTTAAAACATCTGTTTTACAGATGAAGAAAGACTCAGGTTAATAACTGTGTACAAGGTAATACTGCTAATAAATGAAGAAGACAAGATACAAGTTTAGGTTTACTAGACTCCAAATCTGAACCCAGCTTTTTTCCATCCAATACCAGAGCTCGTGGTATTTAGGGACAAGATCAATAGGAAACCATGAAAGCCTTTTCACAAGTATCCTTCTATGAAAGGTCAGGTAGCGCTATAGCCTTCTCCAGTGACTGAGTTCCCTTTACCTGTTAATTAAACTCATGTTGTTTAATTAAGTTTTCTGGGAATTGCATGTAGTTTTAGTCAATGGTAATATAATTGTGGCCCTGGCAGCTACAATTCAGTGGGATGTTAATGAAAGACTTGAGGCCTTTTGACTATGCTGGATAGATTCTGATTGGAATAATTTGTTACTTAATGTATCAAGAAGAGCCTATACTTCAAGTCAGAAGACCTGAGTCAGCCTTTGTTCTAGCTCTAATTGAAAACTTGAACAAGTTATTTTAGCTCCTATTGCTGGGGTTTAGCTCAGTTGGTAGGGTACTGGTCTGGACTCTCTGACTACCTAGGTTCAATCCCCAGCACCACAAAAACAGGAAAAGGACATGGCAATCTATTCCTGAAGCAATTCCAAGGTAATGAGCCATTGAAACCACTATGAGGGTTGCTATGAGGTGGATCTGATTCGTCAGCACCTAACAACAACATGGCTTACTTTTCTTTCTCTATAAAGATAACAATAACAACACCACCTACTGTATCTATCACTTGTTTCTGAGGACTTTAAGGAGATGATTGATTTGTAAGAGTTTTAGGGTTGTTTTTGTTTTTTGTATTATTTTTTGGCAGTACTGGGGAGTTGAGCCCAGGGCCTCCTACATGCTGGGTACACTCCACCATTAAGCTGGGCCTTCAGCCTCCTTTTTTTTTTTTTTAATTTTTTTAATTTTTTTTATTTTGAGGCAGAGTCTCACTAAGTTTTGCAGGCTGCCACTGGCCTTCAACTTGTATCCTGCCTCCGCCTCCCGAGCCACTGGGATTACAGGCATGCACCACCACGCCTGGCGATGACCTGCCTCTTGGTGAAAGTAGGATATTAAAATCTCCCCACGATTATTGTGTCTGACTGTGTTCCTTTAATCTCCAATAAAATTTGTTTTATGAAGCTGGGTGCCAGTGTATTTGGTAAGTAGATATTAAATATCATTATGGGTTCCTGGTGACTGTTCCTTTTACTAATATGTGGCATCCTCCTTTGTCTTTTCTGTTTAGTTTGGGTTTGAAGTCTAATTTGTCCGGAATTAGTATTGCAACTCTTGCTTTTTTTTTTTCTTTTTTTTTCTTTTTTTTTTTTGGTTCCCATAAGCTTGGTATATTATTTTCCAGTCTTTAATGGTCTTTGTGGATGAGGTGAATCTCTTGAGTCCACATATGGAGAGTTTATGTTTTTAAATCCAGTTGACTAGTCTGTGCCTCTTGAATAGTGACTTAAGACCATTTACATTGAGAGTAATTACTGAGAGGTGCTTATTATTCCACATCAATTTGGTACTTATTTCTGGATGTTTATTCATGGTTAGCCTATTGTTTTCTTAAGTTCCCCTCATGTTTATTATTCATTCATTTGATTTTGTATTTGGGGTTGTCTTGGTTCTCCCATATGTGGTATTTCATTGAAGAGCCTCTGCAATGCTGGCTTCGTTTTCATGAAATGTTTAAACAAGTCAATAACATGGAAAGTCTTGAATTCACCATCTATTTTAAAAGATAGCCTTATTGGGTAATTAATTTTGGTTGGCAGTTATTCTTTTTTCAGGACTTGAATGATGTCTGACTAAATTTTCCTTGCCTTTAAGGTTGCTATTGAGAAATCAGCTGTTACTCTGATAGGTCTGCCTTTGTAAGTGAGTTGATGCTTCTCTCTTGTAGTTTTTAGAATAGCTTCTTTGCTGTCTAGATTTAGCATTTCAATTACAATGTTATGGAGAAGATCTGTTCTGATCTACTCAGTTTGGGGTTCTGAATGTTTCAGCTGTGTAGGTATCTAGCTCTTGCCTTAGGTTTGGGAAGTTCTCATCTAATATCTCTTTGAATAAATTTCCTAATCCTCTTGTGTTGTTTTCAGCTTTTTGAACCCTCTGAATTTGTAGGTTTCATTTCTTCATTTTACCAAAGATCTCTTGAAAACCTTGCTCATACTGCTTCATCTTTCTTTCTTTCTTGGCATCTGAGTAAATATGGTCTTCCACTTTTTCTTCAGCATCAGCTATCCTGTTTTCAGCTTTGTCTAGTCTAGATACTGCCACTTCTACTATAATATTGAGCTGACTGTGTTTGCTTTGCATTTCCAGATTTCTGTTTGATTCTTCTTCAGAATCTCCATTTCTTTGCAGAATTTTTCTTCCAGGTTAGATACCTTTTTGTCTAGTGAATCAGTTGCTCTCATAGTGGTGTCTTTGAGGTCTTTCAGCATATTTATAAGCAGGGTTCTCAATTCTTTATTTGGCATCTCTAAGTGTCCAGTTGGGCTGGGATTTATCTCAGTGAGTAGAGCGCTGCTCTGCAGTCTCTGAGGTCCCGAGTTCAATTCCCAGCACCGCAAAAATGGGAGAAGGGCCTGGCAATCCACTCCCAAGGCAATCCCGAAGCACTCAGCCATTGAAAACCCTTTGAGAGTCGCTATGAGTCGGATACAGACTCGAGGGCACCTAACAACAACAACAAATCACTGCAAGTAACTTACATATTTTAATTTGAATGTATCTTAAAGTAGTAGGTAGAATAACAAAGAAGTATGAAAAACATGGACTGAATGGACCACTTTATGTATTCAGAGAGCAGACCCACCCATCATCACCAGAAGTACCTGTGTAAAAATTGCCAATTCAGAGGTTGCAGTATTTAGTATAATAAATAAACAAATGGTCAGCACCATACCACCACTACTAAAAACTGTGTTGTAATGCATCAAAAATGAACCATAAAATTTTATTTGTTAATGAGTATCAGTAAAATACACTCAAATGTTGGAAACAAAAAAAAAAAAAAAAAAAAAAGGAAAGGAAAAAAATTATCCATTGAGGGGCTTAAATCTATTGGGTCTCCCTTCCTGCTGGCCTTTCATATTTTGTGTGTCTTTCTATTGAGGCTTGCCCAGTGCTTGGTCAGGTTGGTGGCTCACGCCTCCTCTGTGTGTAAAGAGGTTTCTTCCTTGACTTTCCCATGTGTTTGGGTGGTGATGGGTCACTGGCACTTCCCCTACCCCCACTTCCCCCATAGTTTGCAGCCTCAGGGTCTGGTTCCTAGCTCCCACTGCATCCTCTGCATTCAGCATGGCCCGCTCAGTTTCTCCCCATCCCCTGTGTTCCTAAGCCCTAATCACACTACAGCCTAAATTGTATCTCTTAGGCTCCCAGAACCCATGGTGCTACATGCCCAGATCCCACGCAGTTCTGGGCCCCAAACACGCCTTAGTCTGAACAAGCTTTCTTAGGCTCAGGAATCCAGCAGTACCAGCTGCTCATCTTGTCCCCAAACTCACCACCATTCAGTTTTTCTCCCTCCAGCTCCAGGTTCCATTGGCATCAGAGGCGAGGGCGGTGACTATCTCTCCCGATTTAAAAAATAAAATAAACAAATAAAAAATCCACATGCCCTAGATCTAAGACCCTGCAGTGGGGCTATGTAGCCTAGCCGCCTCTCAAGAGAGTCCTAGAGACCTCTGCTTCCCACCCCCTCCCGAAGTACCTCTAGTCAGCCATACAGCCTCCTGGAGGTCCCATAGTGCCTCTTGTCAGCTGTGCACCATCCCATCCTGGGATGCGGGCTCTGCCATGCCCCCATCAGCCACACCCCATCCTGGAGGGCTCCACCCTACCTCTCTTCCACTGTGTGCTCTTCTGGAAAGCTCCTCCATGCCTCCCACCTGCTGTATGCTATCCTGGAGGCTAGAAATGAATTTTTTTTTTTTCCTGGTACTGAGGGCTGAATCCAGGGCCTTGTGCTTGCATGCTTTCCAAGGGCTGGACCACTGAGTTGCCCCCTCCGGCCCTTTTTTTACATTTTTGAGACAGGGTCTCACTAAATTACACAGACTGTCTCTGGTCTTAAACTTGCAATCCTCCTGCTTCTGCCTCGCAAACCACTGGGATTACAGGTGTGTAACACTGTGCCCAGCTAGAAATGAAAATTTTAAGCCTAGCTGAGCTGGTGAAAGCCTACCACAATTTTTTAACACACTCATCCATTTATGGACAAATTGGTTAATTCCATACCATTACGTTTGTGAAGAGTGCTACATTAAATATGGAAGTACAGTTGTCTCTGTGATATGACTTATCTTCCTTTGGGTATATTTTCAGGAATGGTGTAGTTGGGTTGTATGGCGATTCTAATCTTAGTTTTCTGAGGTATCTCCACACTGATTTCCAAAGTGGCTGAACGAATTTACAGTCCCACCAGCAGTGTAAAAGTGTTTCTTTTTCTCCACATCCTTGCCAGCATTTGTTATTATTTGTTTTGTTGCTCTTGGCCATTCTTACTGGAGTGAGAGGGGCTCTCAGTGTTGTTTTATTTGCATTTCACTAATGGTGCGGGATATTGAGCATTTTTTCATGTGTTTATTGGCCATTTGTATTTCTTCTTTTGAAAACTGTTCAGTTCTATTGCTCATTTATTTATTGCATCATTTATTATTTTGGTATTTGATTTCTTAAGTTCTTTTTATATTTTAGAAATTAGTTCTCTGTCAGATGTGTAGGATACAAAGATTTTCTCCCATTCTGTGGGCTTCTCCTTTATTCTGTTGTTTCCTTTGCTGTACAGAGAAGCCTTTTGGTTTTATGTAATCCCATTTGTCAATTCTTTTTTTTTTTGGTACTGGGGGTTGAACCCAGAGCCTCATGCTTGCATTCTCTGCAAGTGATATACCACTGAACTGCACCCTCAGCCCATTTTTTTACTTTTTTGAGACAGGGTCTCACTAAATTACACAGGCTGCCTCTGCTCTCGAATTTGAGATCCTCCTGGCTCCGCCTCCCAAGTCACTGGGATTACAGGTGTGTGCCACCACGCCAGGCTCCCATTTGTCAATTCTTAATGCTGTTTCCTGGGCAATTGGGGACTTATTAAGCAAATGCTTGCTAATGCCTATGTATTGGAGTGTGTTTTCTATCTTTTCTTCTAGAAGTTTTAAGGTTTCTGGATTTATGTTGAGGTCTCTGGTCCATTTTGAGTTGACTTTTGTATAGATTAAGAGATATGGGTCTATTTTCTTTCTTCTGACTTGTCATGTCTTTCAGACTATATTGTATTGAACGTCTCTCCCCTCCCCTCCCCTTCTCTTCCCTTATTCCTTGAAATTGAATCCAAGGCCTTGCTCATGGTGACCACATGCTCTGCCACTAAGTTGCCAGTGGACTGTTCCCCTAGTCTTTTTTTTTTTTTTTTTTAAGTTAGGATCTCAATATGTAACAGCCCAGGATGGCCTCAAAATCACCATGTAACCTAAGATGGCCTTAAACTGAAGATCCTACTGATTAAACCTTCTGAGAGCTGGGATTACAGATGTGAGCTGCCACACCTGGCTCAAAGCATTTCTCTCCCTGCCCCTATAGTAGGAGTTTGAACCCAGGGCCTCATACATGCTAGGCAAGTGCTCTGCCACTGAGCTGTACCTCCAGCCCCTTTTTTATTATTTATTTTGAGAAAAGATCTCAACAAGTTGTACAGGTTGCCTTTGACCTCGAACTTGTGATCCTCCTGCCTCAGCGTCTCAAGTAGCTTGGATTACAGGCATGCACCACAGCCCCTGGTTCAAAGTATCTTTTTAAAGAGAGAGCTTTGCCTTATGAAAATAAACAGGCTACAAAGTGTGAAATTTCATAGTGAAACTCACTATACAATTGAAAATAATCCATACTGTGCCTCATAAATATGTACAATTATCATTACATGTTAATAAAAAATTTGAAAAGTATGTTTGGGGAGATGGAACTGTCCTGATTTGATAATTACAAACAGTATATATGAACTGTTGTTACCCTGTACTACATAAATATGTACAATCAAAATACTAATTAATTCAAAAAAAGAAAAGAAGAAAGAGGAGAAGGAAGGGGAGTGGGAGGAAGAACCCACAGGCATTACAGTGTCCTGAGCATTTGGAATCTATCTGTTCCTTAAAGAAAAACCTTTACAGACCTATTACTATTGGGTTGCAGGTTGGGGAGTGGGTTGTGGTTTGTTTTTACTTAAAGAAAAAAACCCGACTACAACGAGGTAAATATCCTGAAGTAGTGAACCTCTTTAGGGCTCCAAAGGATTTTCCAATAGCTGAAAGTGCCCGATTGTGGGTCTCCAAAGTCTCTCTAACTAATAATTTATTTGTGCTTTATATCAGTGGTTTTCTAAGTGTAATCTCTGGGCCTAGGAACTTCTTAGAAATGTACATTTCCCAGACTTAGTGAGTCAGAAACTCAAGGTGGTTCCCAAAAAGTTCTGGTTTTTAACAAGCTCTGTAGATGGTTCTGATGCACATATCTGTCATTTAGTAAATGTTTAATAGTCTTCTTCTTTTCTCCCCATTCTTTTAGCTTGTCTAGGAACTTTACCATCCTGAAAATCATAATTTCTTTGAGTTCAAAACACATTAGAAACAGGTCATATATCAGCGGTGACAGGAAGGGAGGCCACTCCTTCTCAGATCAGAAGGCCTGTGAGCAGGCTGCCCCAACCCCTGAATAGTAATAGAAGCTACAGATTCCAGCAGAATAGCCAACATTTCTGTCTTTTTCCTTGCACATCTTTGGAAAACTAAGTAATTGGCCCAAAAAATTGGCTTTAAAAGGACTCTTGTTGGATAAAGTCAAAAGCATGATTCTTGAAAATTGCTCAGCTGGTGGGAAGATACTTGAATTCAAGTGTCTAAATCAGATTTTTGCTATTACTGCTCTCAGCAGGAAAAGAGGCAGAAAAATCAATAGTCCTTGTTCTTGTTTAAGCTACAAAATCACACTTCATGTTACCCTCAAAGGCTTCTGTCTGCTAGAGAAGCTTTGGTCTCCACTGTCATAAGTGCTGTCACAATTTGTAAGTTTATGGTGAGTTTTTCAAATTATGTTGTTTTATATCTGCATGGCAGGAGGCCTAGAATCTGTATGGTAATATGAGATAGTAGGGGTGGGTAGAGTGCCAAGACCTTACTCCAGACCTTTCCTCCTTCTTGGACCCTGTGCTGGGAGAAGTGAATAGAAATTAAGATAAGAGGGCTGGGCATCAAGCCTGTGAACGAAGTTAGAAAAAAAGGGTGTAGGGAAACATCAATATTGTGTTTCCTTTTACTAGGAAAGGAAAGATTTTTCAGAATTCCCCTAGCAGATTTCTTTGTACATGTCATTGGTTAGAACGAGGCCACATGGCTCCCCCTCGATGTTAGGAAAACTGGGAAATGAGTGTTTTAGCCATAGAAGTAGAGGCAGGCAAGGACAAAGGGAATTGGGAATGAGTGTTGGGTTAGCCAGCCCATGGTGTCTACCATGCCCAGGCAAGTTAACTAGCTTCTCTAGCATCTCCTCATCTATAAAATAAAGATAATAGTAGAACCTCCCCCATGAAGAGGGTGGGATGATTAAAAGAGAGTAACATAAAATAGCATAAATACTTGACACATAATAAATACTATTAGTTGATTTTTATTAGCATTACTATCATCTCAACTCTGCAAAATAATCCCATTTTATTTAAGAGGGGGGTATGGCTCAGTGGCAGAATGCTTGCCTAGCATGTGAAAGTCTCTGGGTTCCATCTGAAAATAAAACAAAACGAACAAACAAAAACGAAGGTAGCTGAGTGGAAGTAACTTTCCTGAATTCACAGTTTGAAATGGCAAAATTGGGATCAGATCCTATATCTGAATCTAAAGTCCATACTTCTTTTTCTGCACTGGAAGTTGAGTTAGCAGAGAAATGGTCAGTAGTTGGTGGGTCTGTCTTGGTAAGATCCCAGGCATCAGATATAAAGCTTGGGAATTAGGGGACAAGGTTGCTGGGAAAAAATAGGTATGATAGTGAGAGCCCAAGCAGAAGCCTTCACTTGGGGCATATATGGACAAGGAGAATCATAGTTTAGAGAGTTGTCATTGGACTGATACTAGATCCACCAATTGGAGGATTAGCAAGAAAAATGGAAGTGTATTTTTTTCTTTTTTAAAATGGAATCTCACTGTGTTGTTATCCAGGCTGGCCTCAAACCTATGATCATTCTACCTCAGCTTCCTAAGTAGCTGGAATTAGAGGTATGCATAGCCAAAACTATTATGATGAGACCATGAATTTAATTTGATAAATACTATAAGAAAAACTCCCTCACGTGTCTGTCAGTTTGCCAAACTGTGGGGGCTTGTGTGTTGCTCTGATGCTGAAACCTATGCTACCAGGATTATAGACCCCAGCAGGGTCACCCATGGTGGGTTTCAGCTGAGCTGACAGACTAGGGCAAGGACGTCACAGCCCTCTCTTGGAACAATTAGCCATTGAAAACCATATGAATCGCAGAGAAACACTGTCAAATATAATGCCAGGAAATCAGTCCCCAAGGATGGAAGGCACTCAAAAGACAATTGGGGAAGACTTGCCTCCTCAAAGTAGAATCTACCTTAATGATGGAAATGGAGTAAAGCCCCAGCAACCTCCATTTGCTGATGTGGCACAACTCAAAATGAGGAACATCTGAAAACGTCCATTAATAATTGGAATATGGAATGTACATAGCATGAACCTAGGAAAATTTAGAAGTTGTTAAAAGGGAGATGGAATGCATAAACAGTGACATTCTAGACATCAGTGAGCTAAAATGGACTGGCATGGGCCATTTTAAATCAGATAATGGTATGGTCTACTATGATGTGAATGACAAAGAGAAATGGGATTACATTCATCATCAAAAAAGACACCTTAACATCTGTCCTGAAGTACAATGCTATCAGTGACAGAATAATATCTATACCCCTACAGGGAAGATCTGTTACTCAAATTTATGCACCCACCCCTAAGGCTAAAAATGAAGATAGGGAAGATTTTAACCAGCTCCTGCAATCTGAAATAGATTGAATGTGCAATCAGAATGTACTGATAATTACTATTGACTGGAATGCAAAAGTTGGAAACAAAGAAGAAGCCTCAGCAGTTGGAAAATAGGCCTTGGTGTTAGAAAGGATCCTGGAGATCACATGATTTTGTCCCTTTTCATTGCAAATACATTTTTTTCTCCAGTATAAATGGTGACTACACACATGGAATTAACCAAAGGGAAGATACAGGAACCAAATTGACTACATTTGTGGAAAGACATGATGGTAAAGCTCAATATCGAATGTCAGAACAAGCCCGGGTGCCAATTGTGGATTAGACTATCAACTACTTATATGCAGGTTTAAACTGAAACTGAAGAAAATTAGAATAAGTGTATGAAGGCCAAACTATGACCTTGATTATATTCCATCTGAGTTCAGAGACCACAAGAACAGGTTTAATGCATTAGATACTAGTGATAGAAGACCACATGAGTTGTGGCATGACATCAAAGACATCATTCCTGAGGAAAGCAAAAGGTTATTAAAAGGATAGGAAAAAAAGAAAAGACCAAATTATATGTCAAAACAGACCCTGAAACTTGCCCTTGAATGTTAAGCAGCTAAAAAGTAAAAAGAGATGATGAAATTAAGGAACTAAACAAAAGATTTCAAAGGGCAGCTTGAGAAGACAGAATCAAATATTACAATAACGTGTGCAAAGAGCTGGAGAGACAAAACCAAAACAAAAGAACATGCTCTGTTTTTCTCAAGCTTAAGGGTTTGAAGAAAAATTTCAAACCTTGAGTGGCAATAGTGAAGGATTCTACCAGGAAAATGTTAAACGATGTAGCAATCATCAAAAGAAGATGGAAAGGATACAAAGAGGCACTATACTAAAAAAACAAATAAACAAAAAAACCTTTTGGATGACCAACCACTTCAAGAGTTTGTATATGATCAGGAACCAATAGTACTGAAAGATGAAATGGAAGCTGCCTTGAAGGAATTGTAGAAACACAGGGCTCCAAAATTGATAGAATACCAATAGAGATGTTTCTACAAACAGATGGAGCACTGGAAGTGCTAACTTGTCTATGCCAAGAGATTTGGAAAACAACTACCCGGCCAACTGACTAGAAGAGACCCATATTTGTGCCTATTCCCAAGAAAGGGCACCAACTGAATGTGGAAACTATCAAACAGTATCATTAATATCACATGCAAGCAACATTTTGCTAAAGATCATTTAAAGGTGACTGCAGTAGTATATAAACAGGGAACTGCCAGAAAGTCAAGGCAGATTCAGAAGAGGGTGGGGAACCAGTGACATCATTGCTGATGTCACATGGATATCAGCCCAAAACAGAGAATACCAGAAAGGTATCTTATCTATGTTTTAATGGCTATACAAAGGCATTTGACTGTGTGGATCATAACAAATAATAGATAATACTGCAAAGATGAGAATACCAGAGCACTTAATTGTACTCATGAGGAATGTGTACATGGACCAGGAGACAGTCATTTGAACAGAACAAGGAAACATTGCTTGGTTTAAAGTCAAAAAAGGTGTGCATCAAGGCTGTATCCTTTTACCATACCTCTTCAGTCTCTATGTTGAGCAAATAATCAGAGAAAGTGGACTTTATGAAGAACATGGCATCATGACTGGAGGAAGGCTCATTAGCAACCTGCATTATGCAGATGACACAATTCTGCTTCCTGAAGGTGAAGAGGATTTGAAATATTTACTGATGAACCTCAAAGAACACAGCCTTCAGTATTGATTATACCTCAACATCAACAAAACAAAAATCCTTATAACTGTATCAGTATGCAACTTCATGATAAATGGAGAAAAGATTGAGGTTGTCCAAGATTTTGCTTTACTTGGTTCTACAATCAATACTCATGGAAGCAGCAGTCAAGAAATCAAAAGACACATTGCATTGGGAAAAGCTGTTGCAAAAGACCTCTTCACAGTGTTGAAAAGTAAAGATGTCACATTGAAGATGAAGTTGCACCAGACTCATACCATAGTATTTTCAGTTGCATCATTTGGTTGTGAAAACTGGAAGGGAAACAGGAAAAGAATTGATGCTTCTGAATTATGGTGCTGGAGCTGAATATTGAATATACCATGGACTGCCAAAAGAACCAACAGATTTATCCTAGAAGAAATGCAACCAGAGTCCTCCTCAGAAGCAAGGATGGCTAGGCTGTGTCTTCCATATTTTGGACATGTAGTCCGGAGGGACCAATCACTGGAGAAAGACATAATGTTTGGAAGAGTGGCAGGTCAATGTAAAAAAGGAAAACCCTTCACTAGGTGGATTGACACAGTGTCTGCAACAAGGGATTTAACCATAAATAAGATCATGTAGCTGGGACAGAATCAGGAAGTGTTTCATTCTTTTGTACATAGGATCATGTGAGTCGGACCTGACTCAAAGGCACCTTACAACAACATAAGAAAAACATGTTATGGTAGTAGCCTGAATGGATGACCAATCTAGCCTAAAGAAGGGAAGGTTGAGGCAGACTTTTCATATAAAAAAGTGAAGTAAAGGGCAAGGGAAGGACTATTAAGTATTAAGTACAGCCCGAACAACGACATGGACATAGACAGTCCTGTGGAGTATGTTAGAACAGCTGTGTGTTTGGTGTTAGTAAAGTGTAAAATGCCAGACTGTGCTAGGCTTGGCTTGGCAAGAGGAGACAGACAGACATTTAAATGTACAGGAGCTACACTTGGAGGGTCTATGCCATGCTAAGAAGTTTGGGTCTTTATTGTTGGTAGTGGGGATCTACCTACAAGTTTCAGATATGATGACAGATTGGTATTTTTGAATGATCTCTCTGGGTGCAGGGACATGATGGATTGATGAGAGAGAGAGAAAATGAGAGAGGACGGGATGGATGGAGAAGGGTGGGAGAATAAATATCAATATATATTGAGTATGAAGGTCACAAGACCAGTTAGGAAGTTCTTAAAATAGCTTAGGCAAGAGACCTGAACTAAGAGTGGAATTTGGGATGAAGAGGAAAGTGTATGTGTGAGACATTTTAGAGAGAACAATATAGAGCATGTGACATATAGTTGTTGTTGTTGTTGTTGTTAGGTGCTGTCGAGTCGGTATGCGACTCATAGCGACCCTCATAGGGTTTTCAATGGCTGAGTGCTTCAGGATTGCCTTGGGAGTGGATTGCCAGGCCCTTCTCCCATTTTTGTGGTGCTGGGAATTGAACTTGGGGCCTCAGAGACTGCAGCGCAGTGCTCTACTCACTGAGCTAAATCCCAGCCCGTGACATATAGTAGCCATTCAATATTTGTGGAATGTGAATGAATGAGTTAAGACTTGACATTAGATTTGGAGATTGAGGGAGAAGGAGGAATCTGGACTTATCCCAGGCTTCCTCTGCCTTAAGTGACAAGTTGCATGGTCATGACTTATCACTGAATTCTCAGTAGTACTAAGGCAAGTAAGTATACCAAAGAGCTTTCCTTTTAGATATTTCTTAGGTATTTTTCTCATAATACTTCAGGAATCCCCCTTTTTTTTTTTACTAGAATTGGCATTTCTAAACTTAATATAGGTTGGTGCTTATGGGACAAAATAATGCTATTCCTGTTTTCTAGGTTGGAAACTGAAGTGCAGGGTAGTTAAGTAACCTGCCTGGGACCGTCCAGCTGTTCAGAATGAGGCAGTATTCTTTCCTCTACAGCATGTTGCCTTTGTGTAATACTCTTGGACTTCCTGTTGCAATTTCAACTGACTGTAGGCCATAATAAACCAAGCAATAAAATTCAGATTAGATTGATCTAATTACTCAGCTGTTAAGATGCAGCCATGAGTTAATTGTAATTCAATGCACCTTCTAATTCAATCCAACAGAGTGCACAGTATCATTCACATGATACAGTGAAAGTTCTGCTGATGCCTCCATAATGCTATAAGGAAAAAAACAATAACTCATAGAAATAACAGTCAGCATTCCCTTTCCCTCATTCTCTTTTATCAGTAGATTTGATTTCAATCTTACCTTCCACTTATATAACCATGAACAAATTATTTAACTACTCAGGGCCTCAGTGTTTTCACCTGTAAAACAATATGGAAGGTGTTCGTTTAAGTGTAGTTGTAGGATGTGGTGGTGCATTCCTGTAATCCTTGCCCTCAGGAGGCTGAGGTAGGAGGATCATAGGTTTGAGGCCAGCCAGGGCTACATAGCCAGACCCTGTCAAAAAAAAAATAAGCTAAGCGTTTTGTTTTGTTGATATTTTTGAGACAAGGGCTCACTGTGTATCCCTGGCTAGCCCTAGAGCTTGCTGTGCAGCCCAGGTTGACCTCAAACTTATGGTAGTGCTCCTGCCTCACCCTCTTAAGTGCTGGGATTACAGGTGTGCACCACCATGCCTGACTCATGGTGATTATTTTTGTTTTTTTTTTGGACATGGAAACAGAAATTTAGAATTTGATAGTAACTCTAAAACAATCTTGTCCAGGTCATATAGTAACCTAGTGGTAGCTCTAAACACTTGTTGTTGTTGTTGTCAGGTGCCGTCGAGTCAGTATTTGACTCATAGTGACCCTCATAGGGTTTTCAATGGCTGGCTGTTTCGGGATTGCCTTGGGAGTGGATTGCCAGGTCCTTCTCCCATTTTTGCGGTGCTGGGAATTGAAATCGGGACCTCAGAGACTGCAGTGCAGTGCTCTACCAACTGAGCTAAATCCCAGCCCTCTAAAGACTTACCCCCACCCCAAAAAAAAAGTGTCAAAATGATAATTTCCAAAGATATTTGACCTACCTGTTCCATGTTTCAGTTCATTTGGAAACTCAGTCTTGGTGTGCATGTTATACATATTTCTCACTTACTTCCTTAGGACTTCCCCAGTGAGTTGAAAAGTCTCTAGGAATAACAACAGTCTTTTAAACTTTTATTGTTGTTAGGTGCCATCAAGTCAGGTCCAACTCATACTGACCATATGTACTACAGAACAGAACACTCCCTGACACTGTGCCATGTCTGGCACTGTGTAAGTGCTTCTCTGCTATTCATAGGATTTTCAGTGGCTGATTGTTTCTGGATTGCTTTGGAAGTAGATTGCAATGTCCTTCTCCTATTTTTGTGATGCTTGGATTGAACCCATGGCCTCAGAGAGCACAGAGCAGCACTCTTATCAATTGAGCTAAACCTTAGCCCCTTTAAATTTTTAGGACCTAATAAGAGTTCTAAAGCCCTTTTTACTTGCATTTGGAAAATCTGAGTGTTTACATTCTAGTTCTGGCTCTGTCTAAAGGATGAGTGGCAGTTATTTGGAACAGATGAAATATCTAATAATAGGAGATTAATTAGCCCTATTTTAGTACCCAGTAATATAATCATTTTGTGATTTCTCTTGTTGTTTTTCCTTATTTCCCAAACAGAGTGTACTCATTTTAGAGAAACTAGAAAATGTTAGCTGGTGCTACATGCCTGTAATCCCAGCCCTGGGGAGGCTGAGGCAGGAAGATTATAAATTTGAGATGAAGAAAGAGAGAGAGGGAGGAAGGTTAGGAAGGAAGGAAGGAGGGCAGGCAGGCAGGCGAAAATGTTGGCATATGAGAAGAATATAAAGAACAGCATTCTAGAGACACTTTTTTGTTGATTGTTTTGTTTTGCAGTACTAAGGGTTGAACCCAGGGCCTCGCGCTTGCATGCTTTGCAAGTGCTGTACCACTGAGCTGCAGCCTCAACCCACTTTTTTTACTTTCTGAGACAGGTTCTCGCTAAATTAGGCAGACTGCCTCTGGTCTCGAACTTGCAATCCTCCTGCCTCTGCCTTCCGAGTTGCTGGGATTACAGGTATGTGCCTGTAATCACTATTAACACTTTGGTGTATACATTTTTCTAGATCTTTTTGAATGAACACACACACACACATTCTTTTTCAGCAAAAATGAGATTATATGCTATGTACCATTCTGTAACTCACCTTATATACTTAAGGATTTCTGAGTTGAATTTGTTTCAACTCATGCTCTGTTGGTAGAAGTATAGGTTGCTTAAACTTTCACCATTAACCAGCAGCACAAAGCGGAAATAATAGACTGAACTGAACTAGAAATAAAAACGAGAAATATGGGGACACTTTTACTTACAATTATTTTTTTTAAGAGAGACAAATGCTTTAAAATACACAAGAAGGGCTGGGAGTGTAGCTCAGTGGTCGAGTTCATGAGGTCCTGGACTCACTCCTCAAAACTGCCCCTCTCCTCTAATGCACAAAAGATTATGAACACAGATACGCACACAACAATGTTGTTGTTAGGTGCTATTGAGTCAGGTCCAGCTCATGGCAACCGTATGTACAACGGAATGAAACACTCCCCAACACTGTGACATGCCTGGCACTGTGTCAGTGCTTCTCTGCTATTCATGGGGTTTTCAATGGCAAATTGTTTCAGGAGTGGGCTGCCAGGTCCTTTTCCCATTTTTGCCATGCTGGAGATTGAATCCAGGGTCTCAGAGCCCACAGAGCAGCACTCTACCAATTGAGCTAAACCCCAGCCCACATACAACAATAAACACACACAAAAAAACTACCTATATTCAGAAAAATGATGACTGGTTTAATGTTTTTGCAGAAAGCCAAGCTGACTAGTCCAGTTTGTGCTTTTGTCCAGTTTGTGCTTGGCCAAACAGTTGTAGGCCTACCCACTTGGAGTTTGTTGATGGTAAGGGTGAGGGAATGCCTGGAGATAAGGCACATAATTAAGGATCTAGAAGGTTTTCTTTAAGTAGTCTTAAAAATCCATAGGCAAACAGAACCCTTTCCAATAGGGAACTTTTAAATTATTTTTATTTATTTATTTATTTTGTAATACTGCGGAGTTGAACCCAGGGCCTTGTGCATGCTAGGCAAATGCTATCCTACAAAGCAGCACCTCCAGCCCCTTGTTTATTTTTTGTTTGAGATAGGGTCACTAGGTTGCACAGGCTGCCTCTAGCCTTGAACTTGTGATCCTCCTGCCTTAGCCTCCCGAGTTGCTGGGAGTGCAAGTGTGCACTATGTTGCCCAGCCCAACAGGCAACATTTAATGAAAAAGATAAGGGTGGGAAACCAACATTTATTGAAGTGCCTGCCATTCATGCCAAGCTTTTATGTCAGATGTTTTTCATAAAGTGTTTAGAATTTTGAGTGTTCTTTTGATTATTCTAATCTGTATTATAGGGATCTGTGTGTTCTTGGACACCAGAGGAAGGGATTTGCCTACAATCTGTTATCTAGTAAATGGCTGTCAGGGACCCCATTCTTCTTGGTGGACTTTTATGGCTCCTTCAGCAAGTCCAGAGCAGGAAACCCCATGGCCTAACTCAAAATAGGAATATTTAGAAGGACCTCCACAAAACAGTTTCAGGACTGCCCTCCTCACCTCCCTAGCCAGGCTACATTCAGAAGTAGGAGAAGGAAAAGGTGTACTAGTGTTCTGATGTATAATGGATATTCAAAAATTACTTACCAAATAAGCTATGGATTGCATTTGTTTTTTAAAAAAACATCAAAACTCAGGCTCTGAAAGTTGAAGTGATTGCCCTAAGCCACAGAGCTAATAAACAAAAGAGCTGGGCTTTGAAACCAGGTCTGCCTGCAAATGGAGCATTTGCTGTATATAGCACTGTGTAATTTGTCTGAGTTTTACACCTAGATTCAATGTTCTCAGTGTGTTTAGGTGGTTAGTACATGGCCTGGGCATAAGGAACACTCCACTTAGGATATCTCCTGTCCCTAACTTGGAGTTACAACCTCTTCAAGCCATAAACCAGATTAAAAACTCTTTCTTCCCTATTCTCCCACACATTTTGTTGTTGTTGTTGTTGTTGTTGTTGTTGTTGTTGTTGTTTTGGTGTTTTTTGTTTTTGTTTTTGTTTTTGCAATACTTGGGGGTTGAACCCAGGGTCTCACACATGCTAATAAGCAAGTGCTATACCACCAAGGCACATTCCCAAATCTTTTTTATGTTTTATTTTGAGGCAGGGTCCCACTAAGTTGTGCAGGCTGCCTTGTCCTGGAACTTGCAATCCCCGTGCTTTAGCCTCCTGAGTTTAGGATTATAATCCCTCCTGGGATTATAAAATGTATCATTGCACTCAGCTCCTATAACACTATGCATCTGCCTCTATGATGGCCTTTACACCAGGCTGTTTAATACTGAAGTCTCTTATATGTTTGTCTCTCCCATTAGAAGATAAGTTGAAAGAGAGTAAAGATTATGTCTTTGCATTTTGCATTCATCATAGTGCCTAGCACACTTAAGTATTCAAATATTTATCTTGTTGAATTCAAAAAATTGCCTATTTGACTCACTTTTGAAAACAATCACTCACATGTTAACATTTAACACATACACAATTCTAAAAAGCATGGATCTCTAGCCTTCCAACAAATAATTCTAGCCCTGGGAAAGGGATTACCTAAGAAAAGCTGTAGGATGTAGTCTTCAAGAGTACAAAAGTGAAGCTGGGTGCCATAATACATGCCTTTAATCCCATTGAGTCAGAAGGTAGACATAGAAGAATCATTAGCTCAAGGCCAGAGGGAGCCTGCACAACTTAGCAAGACCCTGTCACACACACACACACAAAATAAGTAAATAAAAAATAAAAGGGACTAGGTTGTAGTTCAGTGATACAACACTTGTCTAGCAGTCACGAAGCCCTGGGTTCAACTCCTCAGTACTGGACCCAAAAAAAAAAAAAAAATCTTTAAAAATGAGAGTTAACAACCTGAGCATGAACAGAGATTCATATAGATCTGTACCCTGATTTCCTTCATTTTAAGAGAAAAAAATTCCTCTGGACCCTTCAAGCTGTCATGTCTTTGCTTTCCTTTTACTGCCAACATCTTTCTCACTTTTCAACACACCCTACTGTTTTAGTGCTTTCATTCAATCTTCCCTGTGTTGAAACCAAAGGCAAATATTGTTTGGCTGTAGACTGTATAAAAAGTATGATCCAACTATATGCTGTCCACAGTAGACATACTTTCAATTCAAAGGTAAAAATCACAAGTAAAAGGATAGGAGATTATGTAAACAACAGCCATCAGAAAACAAGAGTAGTGATACTAATATCTCACAGAGTAGACTTTAAAACAACAACAAAAAGCCAGGTGTGGTGGCACATGCCTGTAATCCCAGAGTTGGCTCGGGAGGCGGAGGCAGGAGGATCGCAAGTTCATGACCAGAGGCAACCTGAGTAATTTAGCGAGACCCTGTCTCAAAAAGTAAAAAAAAAAAAAAAAAGCTGAAGGTGCAGCTCAGTGGTCTAACACTTGCAGAGCATGCAAGCGCAAGGCCTTGGGTTCAACCCACAGAACCGCAAAAAAACAAAAACAAAACAAAACAAAAAAACCGAAAAGTTTGCTAGAAATAAATAGGTGCATTTTATAATGAGAAAAGGGTCAATTGAAGATAGAACAATTATAAAAATATATACAAATAACAGTAGATTTCCAAAATACATGAAACAAAACATTACAGAAATGAAGTGTGAAAGAGACAATTTAATAATGATAGTTGGAGACTTCAGTATCCTTTCTTTCAATAATTGATGGGCTGCATAGAAGATAAAAGAAGAAATAGAAGATTTGAACAGCCCTGTACACCTACTAGATACCTCTAGGATACTCCAATAACAGAAGAAGATAAGTCTCAGGAGCATATGGAACAATCTGGGGATGTAGCTCAGTGGTAGAGTACTTGCGTAGCATGCACAAGCCTCTGGGGTTTGATCTCCAGCACCACAAAAAACAAAACAACAACAAACAAACAAAATATGGAATATTCTCCAGTATAGATTATATGCTAGGCATTAAAACAACTCTTATACATTTAAAGAACTGAACTTAAACAAAATATTAACTTTGATGGAGAACAATGGAATGAAACTAGAAATCAGTAACAGAAATTCAAGAAATGTATACTTATTTCGTGAAAATTAAGTAAACACTGCTAAATAACCAATGGGTCAAAAAGAGGTCACAAGGAAACTTAGAATATGTTTTGAGGTGAATGAAATACAACATACCAAAATTTATGGGATGTAGGTAAGTAGTATTAAAAAAGAAACTTGTGATTATAAATTCCTACATTAGAAGCAAGGACTAGACCAGGCATGATGGCATTTGCTTGTAATCCCAACACTTGGGAAGTAGAGGCAGGAAGATCCTGAGTTTGAGGCCAGCCTGGGCTATATAGTGAGTTCCAGGCCAGTCTTGGCTATATGGCTAGACCTTGTCTCAAAAACTTGAAGAAAATAGAGGAGGAGGAGGGGAGGGGAGAAAGATGGGCATGCTGCTGTGTGCCTATAATCTCATTACTCAGGAGGCTGAAGCAGGAGGATAAAGAATTTGGGACCAACTTGGGCTACAATAGCAAGACTGTGTCAGGAGGAGAAAGAGGAGAAGGAATAAGATGAGGAGGAGGAGGAAGTAAGGGAGGAGGAGAAGGAGGATTTCAACTTAATAACCTGACAGTAGTTTATCTTAATACTGAGAGAAAAAATGCAAACAAAACCTAAAACAAGTAGAGGAAAAGATTTAACAAATATTGGAGCAGAAGTCAGTGAAATAGGTAGAGAAAAACAATAGAGAAAAATCAATACACCAAAAGTTGATTCTTTTAAAAGATCAGCAAAATAGACAAAAATCTTTTTAGCTAAACTGATCAAGAACATTGGAGTAGACTCTTAATTACTGAAATTAAGAATGATACAGAGAGCCGAGTATGGTGGTGAAGTTGGTAATAGGTACTATGAGCAATTTCTTCTTTTTTTGGCAGTACTTGAGAGTTGAACACGGGGCCTTGCACATGCTAGGCAAGTGATCTATTGTCACCAGTCAGCTGGCTGGATCCTTTTACTCTACCTGGATAGAAATCATGGGTAGGCAAGGAGAAGCTCTTTAAGTGATGGTCTCTGGCAGTGTCTATATTCCTGAGCATTTGACTTTTCACTTCTTTATGGCATCTTTTATCATCTAGAGCTTTATATTTTGATGAATTAAATTTATCACCCTTTTGTGATTCTTCCTTTTGGCCATATCTAGGAAATACTTCTAACACCAAGGTCATATTGGTGTTTTCCTATGTCTTTTCTAATAATTTTAAAGTTTTTGTTTTTTGAGGCAGGATCTTGCCCTATAGTCCAGGCCGGACTTGAACTGGGAGATCCTCCTGCACCTCCCTCTTGATTGCAGATGTGTGCCACTATACCCAGTTTTAAAGTTTTATTGTACATTAAGGTCTTTGATTTTTCTGGAATTAGAGAAGTGTGAAGTGAGGGTTTAATTTTTTGTAAGGAAAACAAGTCTTCCAATATATTTCATTGAAGCTGAGCGAAATTCTCCCCTTTATCCACATCTCTTTCAACAGAATAATGGAGCTGGACATGGTAGCACACCTGTAATCTCAGCACTCAGGAAGTAGAGGCAGGAGGATCTCGAGTTTGAGGCCAGCCTGGGGTATATACTGAGTCCAAGGCCAGCCTGAGGTACATAGTGAGACTGTATCTCAAAAAAATAGGCGGGCAGGGAGGGATAAGAAAAAAAAAAAAGGAGTAGGATATAGCTCGGTGGTAAAGCATTTGCCTACCAGGTGTGAGGCCCTGCTTGGGCTTGATCCCCGGCACCACAAACAAAGAAACAAACAAACAAAATCAGAAAAGTGGTATGAAGGAGTTAATTGACCCAGGAAGGAAAGGGATTGTTGGAGCAAATCATCAATATTTGCATATTTTGCCTTGCTGTTTTATCTGTATTTAGAAGACAAATGTGCAGAGACCATTCACCAAGAAACCTTTATGTGGTAGGTATTTCTCAAGTGCCTCAAAGATGTAGGAAAAAAAGAAAAAAGAAGAAAAAGCACACTTTGGGTTGGAGTTTGAGATAGAATAGGCCATCTGTTTTCCATTAAAAATTCTCCCATTCAAGCAGATAAGAAACTACAGGTATTTTTAGATTCGTTAAAGAATTTTTCCCACTGAGGAACAGCATACATTTGGTCTTGTGTACTTACCTAGAGCAATTATATTATGAGAATATAAGCAGACTATTTTCCTATATATTTATTTATTGGTGGTAGTGATATTATCTGTACACTAAAAACATGGCAAGTTATGCCTGCTCAGATTTTAGAAGACTTCTCTGGTGGGGCTCAATAGAGGTGAATGACCCAGGTGTGTCCTGCCCTTAACCTAGATGGACATGCTTTCCATGAAGATGCAGCATAGTCATAACAGCTGAGTACTGGATATCTCCCCTTTTCATGTTGTCTCAGAGATATGGCCTTGCCCTCAGTGAGAACAGTTGCCTTACTCTCAATTTATATCCTTTGTAGTTCCCTAGGGTCTCCTAGAGCCATTGTGAGACTGGATGGGTGGGCCTTGAATCCAATATACTGGCTGCCTAAGACTCAGGTCTAGTGGGCAGACCCAAAGCCAGCATTGCAAGACCTGTGCCTGTTCAGGTTGACCTACATTGTTACTGGTCTGTTACTCTCAGCTAGTGAAAAGAGCTCAGATTCAGGCAATTTCCGGAACTAACAGATTCGTTGTTGTTAGGTGCCGTGGAGTCTGCATCCGACTCATAGTGACCCTCTGTACAACAGGGGAAACACTATTGTCAGTGCTTCTCTGTTGTTCATAGGGTTTTCAATGGCAGATTGATTTTTGGGAGGGGGTTGCCAGGTCCTTATCCCAAGCCTACAGCTTCTGGTGTTCCCAGGTGGTCTCCCATCCAGGTACTAACCAGGCCCGGCCCTGCTTAGCTTCTGAGATCTGACAGGATCAAATGCCACAGGGCTACGGCTGCAGGCAACAGATTCGAGGGTCCATTTAATTTTCTTTCCTTTTGAAAAAAGAAGGGGTTAGGGAAGCCTGCAAACCTTGCAGTTAGAATGTTTCCCCATCTTGCTTTGTGTCTTCTCACTCCATGCAACTAAAAATAGAGTTTTACTATCAGGATCAAATTTTGTAGGTTCTGTCTCCTAAGTATCCTTGTAGTTCTCCCTTCTTCTGCATCCCATTGTTTTAGTTTTGCCTTTGGGCTACTGCAGTAACTTCCTATCAGGTCCCTCCTCCTCTGATCTTGTCTGATCTGAACTTTCCACACTGTTGCTAAAGTAGTTTTTGTGAAACACAAAACTGAAACTCCCCAGTTTAAAACCCTACAAAGGTTTCATATTATTTAGTAATAAATTCTATCCCTTAGCCTGGTATTTATATCCCTTTACAATTTGCCCCTCAGTCTACCTTTTCATCTACATTTGTTGCCATTGTATAATGTGTATTCCAACCATATTGAACTATTTGCCATTCCCAATATGGTATGCATTTTGATGCCTTCATGCATAGAATGAGTATGTTTCTTTGTCCCCATCCTATACCCCTACAAACTTCATCCATTCATTGTTCCATTCTTCCATTCATTGTTCAAAGTCAGCTAAACTATTCCTTCCTTTGAGAAGCCATTCCCAGCTCTCCTTAACCTGCCCTTCATTTCTTCATCAGTATTCTGATAACACTCCAACATTTTGATTATATATTGTCTATAGATTAATTGCCTGCAGCTGTAGCCCTGTGGCATCCGAAACCCCCCCCCCCCCCAATCTCAGAAGCTAAGCAGGGTTGGGCCTGGTTAGTACTTGGATGGGAGACTGCCTGGGAACACCAGATACTGTAGGCTTGAAAGAAGGACCCAGCAACCCACTCCCAAAAATCAATCTGCCATTGAAAACCCTATGAACAGCAGAGAATCACTGACAATAGTGTTTCACCTATTGTATGTAGGGTCGCTATGAGTCGGATATCGACTTGATGGCATGTGACAACAACAATAATAGATTAATTTCCCCCACGTGTCTGTCAGTTTATCATGCTGTTGGAGCTTGCATGTTGCTGTGATGCTGAATGCTATGCCACTGGTATTTCAGAGACCAGGACCACCTATGGTGGACAGCTTTCAACTGAGCTTCCAGACTAAGACAGACAAGGGAGAAGGACAGTCCACTCCTGAAACAACTGGCCATTGAAAACCCTATGAATAGCAGAGAAGCACTGTCAAATATAGTGCAAGAGAATGAGCCCCCCAGGCTAGAAGGCATTCAAGAAGTGACTGGGGAAGAGTTGCCTCCTCAAAGTAGAGTCAGCCTTAATGACAGGAATGGAGTGGAGCCCCTGGGACCTCCTTTTGTTGATGTGGCACAACTCAAGATGAGAAGAAACATAGTGAATACAATAAAATGAACTCAAACATAAAAAGATTGTGTGCATGGCACCAGTGTTGGGTAGTGTTTTATTCTGTTGTATACAGCGTCGCTATAAGTTGGATCTGATTTGACATTACCTAACAACAACAACAAAATAGATTAATTTAAATATCCTATATTATTTCTGCATTAGACTATAAGCTTCTAAGTAAAGCTTCTAGCACCATGCTTGGCACAGAGAAAGCATTTGCTAGATGCTAACTCTGATGATGATGATGATGATGATGATGATGATGATGATGAAGAAGAAGAAGAAGAAGAAGAAGAAATAATAATAATCTGGATTAAGTCACTTTAGGCCTTCACTGACCACTATCATCAGAGTCTTGTTATGTTAGTTCAGTTAAATTTTTTTTAATTGAAGGAATAAATCAGTAGAAGACTGAACAAATCAGGAAAAAAACTGAATTGTTTTAAGGGAATGGAATTTATAAATTAAAGTCTAATCAGAGTTGAATAGCCAGAAGTGGAGAAGATTGAAGAAATAGGGTGTTTGGAGTTTGTAAAAGAGAAAATTAAGAATAACTGATATCTTCCCATCTCTGGGAGGTTGTCCTGGAGCAGAAGAAATAGACATCTTCTGTGAGGGGAGAACTGAGACCATAACTGAGGAGCTATTCACAGTAAAGGGCTGGATTTAGCTCAGTTGGTAGAGTGCTGCGCTGCAGTCTCTGAGGTCCCAAGTTCAATTCCCAGCACCACAAAAATGGGAGAAGGACCTGGCAATCCACTCCCAAGGCAATCCCAAAACAGTCAGCCATTGAAAACCCTATGAGGGTCGCTATGAGTTGGATACCGACTCGACAGCACCTAACAACAACAACATTTACAGTAAGATTCCTCAAGGCACAGATCTAGCTTGGAGTGAAGAATTTTCAACCTCCAGAGCTCTCCAACAGGAGCTTTGACTGACAGAAGAGGTTCTGAGCATGTCAACATTAGAAGAAATGTTGCCAGCCATTGGGCCCTAAAGGGCATTCTTGGGCTGAGTGGCAAATTGGACTCAATCACCTCCAATACCTCTTCTAACTCTGTAACTTAGTGCCTGTTTGGTATTTTTCAATAACATGAACATGACATACCTTAAAACATAAATTGGCAGCAGAATAGACTATTTATTTATTTATTTTATTTTTTTGTGGTACTTAGGGGTTGAACCCAGGGCCTCACTCATACTTTGCAAGTGCTCTACCACTGAGCTGCAACCCCAGTCCATTTTTATTTTTTATTTTGAGTCTAAATTGCTCAGGCTACCTCTGGCCTTGAACCCACAATCCTACCTCTGCCTCCCAAGTAGCTGGGATGACAGGCATGTGCCACTGAACCCAGCACTTTTTTTTTTTTTTTTTAACAGAAGCATTTTTGACTAAATTGACTCTTCAAAGTAATTTCCTGTTTTCTTTGGTTTGGAGATGAAATAAAGGAATCTTGACCAAGTAAATAGCTGACACTCTAGATGTTTACACTGAGGGACTCAATGTTTCAGTAGAAGTAGGGACATTGGTTGGAATGGGCTTTGCTTCACGTGGGTCTGTGTTCTGTCTCCACTCTCTACTCATTAGCTGTGTAACACGTCTCAATATTCTTATCTATAAAATTGGTCTAATAACATTTTATAGCGTTAGGGTGAAGATTAAATCCGATAAAGAAGTGCCTAGCATAGTGCCCAGAACATAGTGCAGATTCTAAATATTTCCTTTTTCTTGGAATTTTGAGAGAATAAAGATTTGTTTTTGCTCACCCTGGCGTTGTGAGAGTGTCTGTGTTTCCTTCTGTTTATTTTTGTTTTTCTTCTTTTTCCTTCTGTGGCACTCAGCACTTTATTAGTAAGGAAAACCACATTGGTGTAGGCAGAGAGGCTGAGGCTTTGGACAAGACGGTGACCATCTCGGGGTTTTCTGAAAGTCAGCGCTGCTCCACACGGGCTTAGAAGGAACGCTATCATGGATGAAACCTCCACAGAGAGCAGCCAGCAACTGTGCAGCCAAGATCAGAGGATCACTTTAAGCATGGCTGGGTCCCTGGGACAGTGGGGCTTCAGTGTCAGGCTTGAGATCAGTGGTTTGACCGTAGTGATTCGACCTGTGCATAGGCACATGGTCAGGCCCCATAAGGAACTCTTTAAAGTTCCAGGCAATGATGATGTGGCACACCAGAGACCAGATGATGAGCTTGGGGTTTGTCCTGAATGCAGGGGGTCCCTGCTGGGCATAGGCAGGGCTTCCTGTAGGAGAGCGAGGAGTGGGGTGCACCATCACACCATTCACCTCACACTTCTCAAAGAGTGTGAAGTTGGGCTCAAACCCACCATGGGGGTCAGACATACTCAAGGGAATTCAGAATCTTTTCATTCTTAGCCTTGTCCTGATGTCCAAACTGGTTGAACAGGAAGGCAGGCAGCAGGCCCTGGGGTCTTAGTTGCCCCTGCAGCTTGTTCATTTGGGTGTAGCCCCAGTCCATGGTGCCTCACAGTAACACCATGTTTTCAATGAACAGCACCTCATCGCACAGGGAGCCCAGGCTCACAGGCTTCCTGCTGGCCAGCGGGCACAATAAGAAGGCATACACAGTGAACTGGGTTGTTGTCTCTGCTAGCCAACCAGTATGCATGGAGTGGGTGTCAGCAAATTGAGGGGGAAACTCTAGACCAATGCAGCTGATGGTGGTTTTCTTCTTAATCATGAGCATCAAAAATGTCTTCATTGCCCAAGTATCCCCCTACCCACAAAGGAATAATATTCTTAGTCTTCCTGAGCCAGAGAGTTAGTCTTCCACTAGCCTTTTGTACTCTACTATTTTTAGCTCCTAAAGATCAAGTAGTTTCAGAAATAGTCCCGATTTCTGATGAAATAATTTATAATTTCCATATTAATAAAAATAGCTTTATACTATATTTCCTTTTTCCTAATTCTAGTAGAATAAGAAAGGAGGATTAGACTATCCTGTTATCTGTAAAGCAATTTAAAGTGTCTATACTAAAATCCTAGGAAATCTGATCACTACTATAGCCTTTGGGCTACAAAGAACAGCTCACACTTGAATCCATTTATTCTGTTCAGTCTTGACCTTCAAAAATGTATACATATTTGCAGCTAGGCATGGTGGCACATGCCTATAATCCCAGTGACTCAGGTGGTCAGGAGGATCACAAGTTCAAGCCAGAGGCAGCCTGTGTAATTTAGTGAGACCCTGACTCAAGATAAAAAATTTTTTAAAGGCAATTGGGGGTGGAGCACAGTGGTAGAATGCTTGCAAAGCATGAACATGGCCCTGGTTTCAGCTCTTACTACTGAAAAATGTGTGTGTGTGTGTGTATGTTGTTGTTGTTGTTAGGCACCATCGAGTCAGGTTTGACTCTTAGCGACCCTGTGTACAACAGAACAAAACACTCCCTGACAATGTGCCATGCCTGACACTACATTAGTGCTTCTCTGCTATTCATAGGGTTTTCGATGGCTGATTGTTTTTGGGGAGTGGGCTGCCAGGTTATTCTCCCTAGCCTGCAGTACCCAATATTTCCATTTGGTCTCCCATCCCAGGACTAGCCAGGCCTGACCTTGCTTAGCTTCTGAGATCAGATGGGATCAAGCTCAGGGTGGTATGACTGTAGGCGTGCGTGTGTGTGTGTGTGTGTGTGTGTGTGGTGTGCGCACATACACACATACATACACATACACACACATACATACATATATATAAATATAAATATTTGCAGCTGGACACAGTAGCATACGCCTATAATCCCAGTGTCTTGGGGGGCAGAGGCAGGAGGATTATAGGTTTGAGGCCAGAGGCAGCCTGCGTAATTTAGTGAGGCCCTGTCTTAAGATAAAAAATTTCAGAAAGG
Source organism: Pedetes capensis (assembly GCA_007922755.1). Taxonomy (NCBI): domain Eukaryota; kingdom Metazoa; phylum Chordata; class Mammalia; order Rodentia; family Pedetidae; genus Pedetes; species Pedetes capensis. Next base: position 12,251 of record VMDO01005656.1, on the reverse strand, counting down.
CTGGGAGTGTAGCACAGGGGTACAGCGCTTGCAAAGTATACATCAGCGCCCTAGTACTGCAAATATGTTCTTGTTATGTGCCCAACTAGTTAGGTCCATCTCATAGTGACCCTTGTAGGGTTTTCTATGGATGATTGTTTCAGGAGTGAGCTGCACATCCTTCTCCTATACTGCAAAGATAGATAGATAGATACATACGTATGTACGTACATACATACATAGAGATAAGTATGTAGATACTTACAGAGTGGAAGAGAGTGAGAGAGAGAAGGGGCAGATTTATTTTCAAGGGTCAAGTCACAGTTATTTAGTAGGTATAGAAAAGGCATTGGTTTTGGGGTATCCTTCTCAGTTCTACTACTGAGTTGGTGAATAATCTTAGCCAAAATGTCACTTTATTTCTGAGCATCTATTTGCTAACCTGGGATGGGATTTAGCTCAGTTGGTAGAGCACTGCGCTGCAGTCTCTGAGGTCCCAAGTTCAATTCCCAGCACTGCAAAAATGGGAGAAGGACCTGGCAATCCACTCCCAAGTCAATCCCTGAACAGTCAGCCATTGAAAACCCTATGAGGGTCGCTATGAGTTGGATACCGACTCGACGGCACCTAACAACTAACAACATCTGCTAATCTACAAAATAGGATTGATTTTAAGCTCAAATGAAAAACAGGTGTAAAAATACCTTTTGTATGAGCAATGGGTGAAATATACATGATGTGTTATTGCTCTACCACCAAGGAACTTCAGCAAATCCAATCAATCTGGGGTCTGGGATGCACTTGGCTTACTTGGGTGGAGTCCAGCCTGTGGGCAGAGCCTTTGGAATGTAGTGGGAGGATACTTCCAGCAGGGAAGCCATAAATAGCAGGTTTGACAGTTTACATTCTAATGGTGAGAGCCCACAGTGATCACATTAACAAGTGAATATATAGTGTGTCTGGTGGTTTAGTGCTGTGTAGAAAAGGGAAACAATTTGAGGAGTACAGAGAGTGATGAGAGTACTACATTAGAAAGAACATAAAATAACCTTTGAACAGAGTTCTCAGAAGAGGGAACTGAAAGGACAAAAGGGCCTGAGATGGCTTTGCAGTTTTTCTTCTTTTGAAGTTCTGGGGATTGAACACAGGGCCCCTAGCACTCTATGCAAGAGTTCTACCCCATCTAAAGGCCCTCAGGTGGAAAAGTGCTTGACATGTTTGAGGAACATCAGTGAGGCCATTGTGGCTGGAGAAGATTAGGAAGGAGGCAAATAGCTGGAGAGGAGGTTAGATAGGCAACAGGGCCCAGGTGGGTCACTAAAAGGATTTAGTTCTCATTAGGTTTGAGGAACGGAGGTTCTGTTATTAGCAATCTACAGGCTGGGGTTCTTTTGCTGTAGCTGGATAGGCAAGGAGAAGCTCTTCAAGTGCAAGTATTTGGAGTGTTTATATCCCTGAGCATTTGTCTGCAGCAGTGACATCAGACAGGTGGCAACAGCAGCAGCAAATGGTACCCTCTAGTATTACAGGTTTTAGGTAGGCTGAGAAGGTTGAGATTCCTCGATCTTTTAAGTGTTACAGATCCTGTGTAGGTCCAGGAGGTTGGGATTTCTCAGCCCTTGATAGCAAGTGGCATTGCAGCTCCTAGGAACCCCTAGATATCAGATTCCTCAGTCTTTGACAGTGGCCATTATTACAACTCTCAGGCCTGGGGTGTCTGAGACTCTTGGTCCTCTCTGGAACTCTTTTATCAACCAAGGCTTGCAGTTTCTCTTCTCTGGCTCATAATAGCTTTCACTCTCCCACCAGCCCTCTTCTTTCTGTGCTGGTCACTCTCTTAAACTCTTCAGCTGCCTCTTAATGCTGTGGCCACTGTCACTATTGCTGCTAGAAGCAGCAATCACTGCCCTTCTACTACTACTTCTGTTGCTGTTGGCTGCTGGTCATTTGACCCCACTTCTTCAGCTGTTAGGAAGCCAGCTGCTCCACTACTTCAGTAACTTGATGTGCTGGATGCTCTGCTATCTGTGCCACTCCACTGTCTCTGCTGTTGCTTGCCACTGCTGTCACTGCCATTCTGCTACCTCTCTGTTGCATCTTCTTGTTACCAACTCAGCCCACTCTACTAAAAGTACGCCAAAAGACCACTTGAGAGAAATCCTTTGTTGGGCACAGGAGGGTGTTTTGCAGCCAGCTTACCAAAGTAAGCAGAACTGCCTTCTTACATAGCTTATAAGGTTATTTACAGAAAGATAAACATCTGAAGTCATGTTTATAGGAACGAATATTATTATTAGCATCAATATTGATTTTAAGTGTTTAACAGTGTTTTTAACAATGCTTAATACCTGCCTAGTGCCCCCTGACCTTTCTCACTATGATCTGACATAATGTTTTAATAGGATCACTCTAGCTGCTGTGGGAAATACACAATATGGGATCAAAAGTACAAACAGGGAGATCAGTTATGAAGCTATTAGGATCATCCAGATGAGAATTAATGATGACTTGGACTAGGATAGAAAGTGTGTAGGAAACAAAATATAGTCAGATTCTGAATATATTGAAAGTGGAATTTAAAGGATTTGCTGATGGATTAAATGTGGATAGGAAATAAAGAATAAAGTCAAGAATGACTCTTGCCTGGTACCATTGTACACACCTGTAATCCTAGCAAACTCCAGAATTTGAAGTAGGACAATCACAGGTTCAAGATCAGAGACAGCCTGAACAGCTTGGTGATACAGTATCTCAAAATAAAAAAGGAGTTGGAGGTGCAGCTCAGTGTAAAGCACTTGCTTAGCATGCACAGGCCCTGAGTTCAACTCCCAAATACTGCAAAAAGAAAAAAAAAGACTCCTAAGATTTTTGGCCTGAAAGCTGGAAGAATAAATTATCATCTACTGATGTGGAAGAAACAGTAGAAAACTAGTATGGAAAGGATCGGAAGAGTAAGAAACAAAAATTTATTTTTTTTTAGTCTCTTATGTTTGAAATAATAGTAGCTAACTTTTTCAAGACTTAACCATGTACTTGGCCCCTAATTTACTAATTTTAATAAAATCAGCGCTTAACTAATACTTCTAGTGACCTATTGGGCCTGCAGCGGTGGCCCTGTGGCATCGATCCCGTCAGATCTCAGAAGCTAAGCAGGATCGGGCCTGGTTAGTACCTGGATGGGAGACCACCTGGGAACACCAGAAGCTGTAGGCTTGGGAGAAGGACCTGGCAACCCCCTCCCAAAAATCAATCTGCCATTGAAAACCCTATGAACAGCAGAGAAGCACTGATAATAGTGTTTCCCCTGTTGTACAGAGGGTCGCTATGAGTCGGATACCGACTCGACGGCACCTACCAACCAACCAACAGTGACCTATTGGGTATTTAGTTTACTTTTATAGCTATTGGGAATGGAATTACTTTCTTGATTTCATTATTAGCAAGTTTATATTCAGCATACAAAATACTACTAGTTTTTGTATGTTGATTTTGTGTGGTGCAGCTTTACTGAATTCCATTTATCAGTTCTACCAGTCTTTTGGTGAAGTTTTTAGGTTTTTCTATTTATGGAGTCATATCTCCTTCAAATAGAGATAATTTGACTCCTCCTTTCCTACTGGGATACATTTAATTTCTCTTGCCTAATTTCTCTGATAAAGACTGCAAGTACTATGTTGAATAAGATCAGTGAAAGTTGATTTCTTTGTCTTGTTCTAGATTTTAGAAGAAACATTTTCAGCTTTTCTCTATTCAGTATTGATGTTATTTTTATGTGTGTTCTTTATTATGCTGCAGTTTGTTCCTTCCACATCTAACTTGTTGAGAGATTTTTGTCATTAAGAGATGTTGGATTTTATTGTATGCTTTTCTGAACTTACTGAGAAGATAATGTGGTTTTTGTCTTCCATTCTGTTGATTATGATTATGATTTTACATTTATTGATTTTGCATATGTTAAACTATCCTTCTATCACTCGATCATGATGTATGATCTTTATTAGTTTCCTTTGTTTCAGTTTTTGGAATAGTTTGAAAAGAATTGCTATTAGTTCTTTAAAATTTTGGTAGAAGGGTTGAAGGTGCAGCTTAGTGGTAGAACACTTGCAAAAGTGTATGTTAGGCCCTGGGTTCAACTCCCCAGTACTAAAAAATAAATAAAATGAAATAAAATTTTGGTAGAGCCGGGTGCTGTGGTGCACACCTATAATCAACCCCAGGAATTTGGGGGGCAGAGGCAGGAGGATCACAAGTGCTAGGCCAGAGGTAGTCTGTGTAACTTAGTGAGACCCTCTCTCAAAATAAAACAGAATAAAAGATAAAGGATGGCCTGGGGATATAACTCAGTGGTAGAGCACTTGCCTAGCATATGTGAGACCCTGAGTTCGATCCCCAGCACTGCAAAAAAAAAAAAAAAAAAAAAAAAAAAAAAAATAGATAAAAAGAGAGAGAATGAGAAAGAGAAAAAAAGAAAAAAGAGGGCTGGGGGGCTCAGTTCACTGGTAGAGCTCATGCCTAGCATGTGTGAGACCCTGGGTTCAACCTAGTACTGCAAAAAATAATAATAATAAAGGTAGGTGTGGTGCCACACACCTGTAATCCCAGCACTTGAGAGGCTATAGCAGGAGGATCAATGAGAGTTTAAGATGAGCTTGGCCTACATAGTGAATTCCAGGCCAGGCTGGGCTATATAGTGAGACCATGCTTCCAAAAAACAAAACAAAACAAAATAAAATAAAACAAAATAAAATACTGGTAGAATTTAGCAACAAAGCCATCCAGGCTTGGGTGGTGGTGGTTGTTGTTAGACCTTTTTCTCTTTTCTTTTCTTTTTTTGTTTTTTGTTTGTTTTTCTAAGATGAGATCTTGCTATGTAACCCAGGTTGGCCTTGAACTCTCATTGGTCCTCCCACTTCAGTCACCTGAGTTCTGGAATTATAGGTGTGTGGCTGGGATTTAGCTCAGTTGATACAGTGCTGCTCTGCAGTCTCTGAGGTCACGGGTTCAAGTCCCAGCACCACAAAAATGGGAGAAGGATGTGGCAATCCACTCCCGAGGCAATCCTGAAACAATCAGCCATTGAAAACTCTGTAAGGGTCACTATGAGTCAGATGCGACTCTATGGTACCTAACAACAACCACCACCATGACTGGCTTGTTGGGAGGTGTTTTTTATTATAGATTCAGTATCATTACTTGTTATTCATTTGTTCCTGTTTTCCATGTCTTTGTGGTTCAGTTTTGGTAGGTTTACATGTGTCTAGAAGTTTTTCTGTTTCTTGTAGTTTTTCCAATTTGCATATGTTTGTTCATAATAGCCCCTAATGATCCCTTTGTATTTCTGTGGTATCAGTGGTAATATCTCCTGTTTTACCTCTGATTTTATTTATTTGGATTTTTTCTCTTTTTTTCTTAGTCTAGCTAAAGATTTGCTAATTTTGTTTATCTTTCCAAAAGAAAACCCCAGCTTTTTATTTCATTGATCTTTTCTATGGTGATCTACAGGTCTCTAATTTCAGTTTTCTACATAGAGATATTCATTTTCTTCAGTACCATTTATTCATAAGGCTATCCTTTGACCAATGAGAGTTTTGGGACTTTTTTTTTTTGAAAAATCATTTGACTCTTGATGTGAGATACGTTGATATATTCCTGGGTTAGTTCCATTGGTTTGTGTTAGGTTTTTTTTTTTTAGGGGGTTGGAGGGATTGGTGCTGAGTATTGAACCGGGACCTCATACATGCTAAGCACACACTCGTATTACCCAGCTACATTGTGTGTATCTGTTTTTATGACAGTACCATTTTTTTTTTTTGTTTACCATAACTTAGTAGTATGTCTTGGAATCAGGCATTGGGATACTTCTAGCTTTGTTTTTTTTGCTTAAGATTGCTTGACCATTGGGGTCTTTTGTGGTTCCATGTGAATTTTAGGATTGTGTTTTCTATTTCTCTGAAGAATGATACTGGTATTTTGATAGAGATTGCATTGAATCTATAAATCACTTTGTATATTGCAGGCATTTTAGCAATATTAATTCTTCCATTCAATGAACAAAGGAGGTCTTTTCCATTTTTTTGTGTGCCTTTTTCAATTTCTTTCATCACTCTTACATAACTTCTACTATAGAGGGCATTCACCTATCATGGACATTATATTATTTGTCCATATTATAGATTGGAAAACTGAGGCAGGGAGACTATGTGACCAAAATCACACAGCTAATTAGTGTTGTTCCTGGGATTCAAATCTAGGCAATCTGGCTCCAAAGCCCATTTTTTTGTGGGAGAGAGAAAGGTGCTGAGAATCAAACCCAGGGCCATGCATACACTAGGCAAGTGCTCTACCCCTCAGCTACATCCCTTAAAGACCATACTATTAACCACTTCACAACAAATTGCTATCTTCCAAACATTCAAGTGGAGGTGTCAAGAAGGCAGTTAGACACTGTATGAATCAGGAGTTTAGACACGAAGTATAGTAATAGGAAATATTGTTATAGTATTGAAATAGTATATTCTAGCAATATGAAAGCCAAGTATAACCAGTAGACTGATGAAGTTAGAAATATAGGATAGAGCCAACACTATAAAGGGAGACGTGGTATCAAAAAGATGAAATGATGAAATCAAGCCCCAACCTGTATGCTGAGGTTTGGTTAACCCATCAGTCCTGGAGGGTTACAAGCCAAGTCACATATGAATGTCCCCAAAATGCTGGCCCCAACGCTTCTGCCTAGAATGGCCTTCTTCCTCTTTTTAGTTTATATCCAGGGGTGCTTAGTGCCCAGCAAAATCCCTAGCAGACAATAGGTATACTAAATAAATGATGATTAATTAAACTCTTCTCTGACCAGTCTACCCCTATCCCTGCCATGGCACTTTTCAGGCTGTATTCTAACTGACCACTTATTTTTCTCCTCATCATTTTGTGACCCTCTCAAAGCCAGGGACTCTTTTGAACTTGTTTCCTCTTTTTAATTTTTAGTGGTGATGAAGATATTGAATCCAAGATCTGACACATGCTAGACAAGTCTTGGTATCTCTTCATTGAGTACCTATTCTCTGCCTTATCTATGCTATGCACTAGAGATGCAAATATCATCAACAGAAACAGCAAGAAGAAAAATATCAGTTGAGACCAGGAAACAAAATAAATAAAACAAAATGAAAACCATAAAAGGAGTAGGGAGGAAGCCCAGCTTATTTATGATGCCCTTTTTGGACAGAGAAAGTAGATAGTGGGGAAAAGATATTCCCTATACTGACCACACAGGCTGTCAGTCACCTTGCATTTGAGAAGGTCAGGTACTTGCTGTCTAGCTCAGGTGAGGTTCTAGTCTGACATGGTGGGAAGTGGGAAGGAGGAGTTAACCAAAAGCTGTTGTGTACAGGCAAATGAGACATTGCTGTGCTTTTAAGGAACTTATAGTTTGGGGACAGAGGCTGTATTACTTGCTTTTATATCTCTATGACAACTTAAAGGAGCAAAGATTTATTCTGGCTCATGGTTTCAAAGGATTCAGTCTATAGTTGCTTGGCCCCATGCACTTGGGCAGAACTTCGTGGCTATGGGAACATACAGCAGAGGAACTTCTTCACCTCATGGCAAACAGGAAGCAGCAACAGGAAAGGGCTAAGACAAGATACGCTCTTCTAAGACCTACCCCCAGTGACACTTTTTCCAGGTAGGCCCCATATCCTAAAGTTGCCACAGCTTGCCAAAATAGCACCACAGCATTCAACACATGAGTCTGTGGGGAAATTTCATATTCAAACCATAGCATTTCACCCCTGGCCTCTAAGGGCTCCTGGCATCTCATAATGCAAAATGCATTTAGTCCATCTGCAAAAGTCCCCAAACTCTTAACAGTTTCAGCATTGTTGGGAAGTTTATATCCAGAGTTTCCCCTGAGACTCAAGGCATGTTCTCAGCTGTGTGTATCAATAAAAGTTAAAAATGAGTTACATACTTCCAGTATATACTGGCACAAAGTAAACATTCCCATTCCAAAAGAGAAGAAGAGAATAGCAAGGAAGAATCAGACCAAAGCTAGACCAAACCCCAGCATGATAAACACTAAATCCTACAGCTCTGTTTCTGGCATTTGAAGTACCTGATGTCGTGGTGAGAGTGGGCTTGGGATGCTCTGTTCCTATGGACTTGACATTTGCAGCCCACATGGCCTTTCTCTTGAGCTGATTGGGCTAGCTGTCTACACATTTCCTCAGCAGGCCTTCCATTTACCTGGCGTCTCCAACATCCTGGGATCTCCATGGCAGCTTAGGCTTCACCTTCCCAGCGTTACGCATTGCCATCTTGGGGGTTGCCTGTGGAGACTCTGGCCTTGTCATGCATTGCCTAGCCTCCCAGGCTTTCCTTTGAAATCTGGGGTGAAGTCTCCATGATCTTGCAACTGTTGTATTCTGCTTGTGTGCAAAACCAGTATCACATAAAGGTCTGTCACTAGCTCACGTAGTAGCTGGGCACACTTGGACTACCACTACAATTGCCTCTGGGTGGCTGGCCAGGTGAACTCGGAAACACTTGGTTAGGCCCTATGAGAGCAGGGTGCCCCAAGCTGTCTTCTCTGAAGAAAGTCTTTCAAATGAGTTAAAATCTTTATACACTTGATCCTTTGATGAAGAGGTCCACACCTGGCCAATTCATGAAATGCCGTAAAGGTATCTTTCCTATGGCCCTCGTGTGCACAGCACTTGATTTCTTTATAACAGTGCTAATCTCTTTAACAGCCACCCACTCCTTCTCTGCAACTTGAAACATGTGCCTTTTGTGGGCAGACTGCATGTTTTTTAAAATCTTTTTATTCTGCTTTTTGTTCCCAATTCTCACAGCAAACCTGGTTAAAAACAGCCAGCAGTATCCTTGCCACAGCTCAAATGGTATGCTGTCTTGAAATTTCCCTCACCAAATTAATTAGTCCATTACTTTAAAATTCAGCCTCACTCAAAGTCGCATGACATGGAGAAAATGTAGACAAATTCTTTGCCAGAAGGTAACCTAAATGGCCTGTAGTCCAGTTCCCAAAAGAGTCCTCATTTCCACCTGAAACCTTATGAGCATATTCTTTACAGTCTGCATTTCTGTCAGCATTCTAATCTTCTGAGTTCCCACCAGAACTGCCGACTGAGTTCTACTTACAGTATCTTAGGCTTTTTCTATCCTGCTTCTGCATACTCTTCCAAATTCCTCCCATAAACCAGTTCCAAAAGCTTAAGATCCACATTGTCAGGTAGTCACAGCAACAGCCCCACTCTTGGTACCAATTTTCTGTGTAAGTTACTTTTCTTGTCACTGTGACAAAATAAGTAACAGAAATAACCTTTTGACTCAGAGATTTCAGTCCATAATCCTTGGCTCTGTTGATTTGGGGCCTATGGTGAGGCAGAACATCATGGTGATAGGAGCACGTAGAGGAGGAGATTGTTCATCTCGTAGCAGATGGGAAGCAGAGAGCAAGGAAAGGAACCCAAGGACCAGATATAATCTTCACAGGCACACTCCTCACTGACCTACTTTCTCCAGCCAGATCCCATCTCCTAATGTTTCTACCACCTCCCAATATAGTGCTACCAGCTGGGACCAAGCATTCAACACATGAGCCTGTAAGGGACATTTCATATTCAAACCATGACAAGGGTGCATTATGGGAAATGAAAACAAATCATTGAATTGTGCAGTGTGATAAGTACAGTATGATAATTATGTATGAATCTTCAAATTTGTTCTTTTCTAAAGAGTAGGAGCTACAAGTAGTCACAGTGTCAGGGCAGTATGAGAAGATATGCTCAGCGGATCAAAGCAGTTTTGTAGCGCAGTAGGACAGTCTCCAGAAAGGAAGGTGTTTGCTGTCGTAGAGATGTAAGGGCTGGGGTAAATGATTCCATGAGGGTGTTATAATAGAGGCTGTAGCCCCAAATGTGAGCTTGGGCTAACTGGCCTTTAATGTGCTTTTGAACTTCAACAATCTGTGACCCTATGTCCCTTCCCTTTCCTGGGCCTACACCTGCCACTTACAAAATAAAGAAGAGTTAACCAAATAAAGCCCCCCCCTCTAGTGCTGCTATTTTATAATATATGCCAAATTCAAGTGAATTAAAAATAGTTCTAAGCAGGATATGGTGGCACACACCTATAATCCCAGCATTCGGGAGGCTGAGACAAGAGAATCACAAGTTTTAGACTAGCCTAGGGTACAAAGTGAGTTCCATGCAGCTTGGGCTACATAGCAAGACCTTGTCTCAAAATAATAATAACGATATCTCTACTTGGGAACATCGAAGGAAAATTTACCATCTAAAGTAAAAGACATCTGAAATGACAGAACAGGAGTGCGATTACCCATGGCTACACAATCTGTCATATGAAGCTGAATTCAGATTTTAGCCATGAGATTGGATCACTTAGCTTCTCAGATTAGACCCTTTGACTTTCTTCTTGAGAAGTGGCATATGTCCACATTGCTAATTAAGTGACAAGTTGGCTTCCTCAGTTCTAGCAACAGAAAATGGGGGATAAAGGAGATGAATTTTCTTTGGAGTTGGAAAAGATTTATGAAATGCCATACTAACAAAGATACATTATTAAAACTGTAATATTTACAAATCCCAAAGAAGCTTTTAGGGATTTAAGGATTTAATCTTTGACTTTTAAAACCAGCTTTCCATTGCCAATGAGCTTTAAAAACTGCAGGGAGGCCAGACGTGTAAAAACTGGAGGGAAAGCTGAGGCAGGAGGATCACAAGTTCAAGGCCAGCCTGGGCTACTAACCAAGACCTTGTCTACAAAAAAAAGGCCTGCAGGGAGTATAGAGTCAAGCATGTATACACTGCTACTGTTGTTAGGTGCCATCGAGTTGGTGTCTGACTCATAGTGACCCTACATACAATAGGCAAAACACTATTTATTGTTAGTGCTTCTCAGCTATTCATAGGGTTTTCAGTGGCTGGTTGTTTTTTGGGACTGGGTTGCCAGGTCCTTCTGCCAGGCCTACAGTACCTAGTGTTCCCAGCTGGTCTCCCATCCAAGTTCTAACCAGGCCAGACCCTGCTTAGCTTCTGAGATCTGATGCCACAGTGGTACGGCTGCAGGCATACACTGCTAGTGCAGTTCAAACTGATGGTCTTCCTAGAAAGCATTGTGGTACAATATGTGAAGACTCATAGCATGTCCCTTCTTATCCCCTCCGCTGTTGCCCTGGTCTGAGCCTCATTATCTATTATTGCCAGCTGTTTGCAATAGTTTCCCAGCTAGATTCTGTGCTTCTCTCCCCTTTCCCCTTTATAGTGTCTTTTTAACATAGCCATCAGAATGACCCTTTTCAAATGTAAGTCAGATCATATTATTCTTCTGCCTAAAATTCTCTGATGGCTTCTGATTTCACTGAGAATCAAAGTCTTAAATCCTCAGAATAGTCTGTAACGCCCACCATGAACTGATCAGCCATTTATCTGACTTCCTCTGCTACTACCACTGTCCGCTCATTTATTCCACTCCAGCCACACTGGCCTCTTTGCTATTCTTCTGACATGTCCTCTGTGCTCCCAATTTAGGGCCTTTGTACTGACTGTTTTCTGTGTCTGAAATGCTGTCTGCTTGGGTTAACCATAACATTCCTTTCAAGCCTTTGTGGAAAATGTACCTTCTCAGTTTGTCTTACCATGATTATCTTGCTTAGTATTGCAGTCATCTCACTTTTTTTTTCTCCCTTTATTGATAAATGTTGGTGGAGTACAGAGTAATACAGCATTGGCTTTTTCCATTATGCAACTATTACATCAATTTTGGTTATACTTTTATTAACTTACAAGGTTTATGGAACCTTTTGACTAATATGTAGTAAAACTCATATGCATATTTGGGTTATATTCCCCTACTTTTCCCATGTACTCATGAAATTGCATCATTTACATTGAGATTATCCTCTCCCTCTTTATCCCTCTACATTGTTTCTCTTCCCCATCTCACCTTCTGTCATCTTCTCTTCCCTTTGCTAGTTCCCTCCCTCCTTTCTTTATATTATCCCTTCTTTGCTAAGTTTAACTGTGCATTTTTATATATCAACTTATGTATAGGATTTTTTCTTCCTTTAAGTAAGATTCAGCTCCCACATATTAGTGAGAACATACGGTATTTCTTCTTTTGAGCTTGTTTTCATTCACTTAGGATGATATTCTCCAGTTCCATCCATTTTGCTACAAATGACATTACTTCATTTTTTTTTTTTTTAATTGCAAAGTAAGTGATCTGACTTT
>VMDO01005655.1:0-109320 GCA_007922755.1 Pedetes capensis | reverse complement strand
TGCTGGCGAGGCTGCGGGGAAAAGGGAACACTTTTACATTGCTGGTGGAGCTGTAAAATGGTGCAACCACTATGGAAATCAGTATGGAGGTACCTCAAAAAACTAAAAATAGAACTACCATATGACCCAGCTATAACACTATTGGGAATTTACCCAAAGGGAGATGAGTCATCATACCATAGAGACACCTGCATCTCCAAGTTTGACCCTTCTTGATGGTACCTAACAACAACACAGTATGCCTCAGGGTAACCAAATAGTTGAAGAGAGCATGTTTTAGTCTATGTATTCATCCTAATAAGTTAAAAACGATGGGAGGCTGTGGGTGTAGCTCAGTGCCAGAATCCACAAAGCCCTGAGGTTAATCCTCCAACATCCCCTTCAAAAGGTGACAGAATTATAAAGCTACCATTTTATTAAAAAACCCTAAGTCAAAAATAGATGTAGGCAATGATAATGAGAGGCCCACTGGTATCACAGACATGTACCCCCAAACCACCCACCACAGATTCTGCATTCCTTCAAAGACAAGACAATAAATACTATGAGCAACTTCTGTATGAAAACTAAATGGAACATTTGGGGGAAAAGCCAGTTTCGTAGAAAAAATATTTTAATCAAAATTTGCTGTAAAAACCCAACTAAAAACCCCTGAATGTTTCTCTAACCAGTAGAAAATGTGACTTAGGCATCAAATCCTTCCTGAATGAGAAATGCTCTGGTGAATTGTACCAATATTCATGGAGGAATTAATTTCATTTATTTTTTTTCTTGTTTTACTATGATTAAATTTTTTTATTAATTTCAATTTCATGTATACTATTCTGGGAAAATTTTATAAGTCAGGTAATATTCATATCAAATGCTATTTAAAAAACAGTATAAGCAAATACAATTTTCTGCCAATCTCAGTACAAAAATACCAGCAAACCAAGCCACTGATACATGAACAAGGTCACACACTATCCTCAGTTTGACTTAATGCCAAAGGCAGTTGATTGACATTGGAAAATTAATGTATATCATTTAACATCATTGTAGCCTATTTTCTGTTGCAATGACAAAATGCCAGAGTCCAGGAAATTTATAAAGTGTAGAAGTGTCTTTGGCTCACAGTTCTGATGTTGGGAAGTCCAAGGCCATGGTGAGATCTTGCTGCCTCATGACATGGCAGAGGCATCACATGGTGAGTCAGAGCACATGACTCTTTCTCTTCCTATAGAGGCACTAATGCCAGCTTGGAGACTTCAGCCTCATGACTTCATCTAATTCTAATCACCTGCCAAAGGCCTTTCCTCCAGATACCATCAACATGTGAATTTGGGGATTAGGTTTTCAACACGGATATTTCAAACTATAGCAACCACCTTAGCATATAAAAGAGAGAAATGAACCTCAGTCATTGCAAAAAATGTACTTGAGAAAATTCTTTTAGCAAACAAGTAGAGAGGAACTTCTGTTAAGAGATCTACAAAACCCTGGAGCAAGTATCCTACACCAGGATGATGTGTTGGAAGCATTTGCTCTGAGTTTTACAATGAGACAAGGGTACCACATCTATCCAACTTTTTCTTGGAGAGTCTAACAAGTGCAGTTAGTCAAAAGGAAGAAATAAGAGATACTAGAACTAGAATTACCTGCAGCTGTAGCCCTGTGGTGTCCTACCCCATCAGATCTTGGAAGCTAAGCTGGGTTGGGCTTGGTTAGTACTTGGATGAGAGACTGCCTGGGAACAGATAGTGTTGGTTTGGGAGAAGGACCCAGCAACCCACTCCCAAAAAACAGTGAGCCATTGAAAACCCTGTGAATAGCAGAGAAGCACGATAATAATGTTTTGTCTGTTGTAGGTAGGGTCGAAATGAGTCAGACACCAACTAAACAGCACCTAACAACAACAACAACAACAGAACTAGAATTGGAGCCAGGTGTGATGGTGCATGCCTGTAGTCCCAACACTTGGGAGGCTGAGGCAGGAGGATCCAGAGTTGTAGGCCAGCCTGACCTGCACAGTGAGATCCTGTCCCAAAACTACCAAACACCCAAACCAACCAAACAAAAACCGAAACAATAAACTACAATAGAAGGAACAAAGCTTCCTTATTCACAAATGGTATGCTTCTCTATATAGAAAATCTAAAGAATTTATAGGTACATATTTATTTATCTGTGGTGCTGGGGGTTGAACCCGGGGCCTTGTGTAAACTGGGCAAGTGCTGTACCATTGAATACATTCCCAGCACATAGATACATTTTAGAATTAATATGAGGGTTTAGCAAGTTTGCTAGAAATAAAATCAACATACAGAAATCAGCTTGTACTTATATAAAAAGGCACAAGCGAACAATTAAGCAGGAGAGAGACTGTCACAGCATCAACAGAAAACAGGTGAAGTTTCTAGGAAAAGACAAGCTAAAGAGGTGGCCGCCTTTACTGTTACAACCACAGGTCACTATTGACAGATGCTAACAAAGATTTGATATGCTGAGATGAAAGCTGGGTTTGCATATTAGAAAAGTCAGTATCGGAATCATGTCAGTTCCCTCTCTGTAAAAAATGCCTGAGATAAGTCAATTATGAAGAGAAAAGGTCTCTTTTGGCTCTGAGGTTTGGAGGTTTCAGTCCACGATTGGTTGGCCCTTTTGCTTTTGGGCCTGGGGAGGCAGCTTAGCACGTGGCAAAGAAAACTCCTTGCTCCAAGGTTGGAAAGTGAGAAAGAGAGGAAGCCCTGGGATCCCGTGACCCCCTGCCAGGCACCCTACCACCTGACTTCCTCCTGCCAGGCCCTGCCTCTTACAGCTTCCACCTCCTCCCAGTAGTGCCACTCAGGGGAGCAATCCTGTAACATGTGGGCCTCTGGGAACATTCCAGATCCAAAGGATAGCACTTCCCAAATTGTTCTCATAGACTTGATGTCATCCCAACGTATGTGTGCGTGCGCGCATGTGTGTAGCTTGGTAAGTTGTTTCAAACTTTATCTAGAGATGCAAAGGGTAAAAAAGCCATTACAAAATAATAGTGATGAGGCAGGATTTGCTCCACCACATCTTAATATCTATTGTAAAACTTAAATGGTGTATTTGGCACCAAGAGAGAGCATAGAAATAGAATAGGAGCCCAGAAAAAACAAGTTCAAGCAGCCTAGAGACTGATTTCTAGTAAGGATGTCATAAAGGATTACAGAAAGGGTATCCTCATGGGGAAAAAATGAAATAGATGCCCCCATACCCAAAACCAGCTAAGGTGGGCTGTAGAGCTCAATGCGAGAGCAAAATGATGGAGTAACTAGAAATAAATACAGAGATTCATGATCTTGAGAATGGAATGTTTCATAACCGAGATACCAAAGCTTTAACAATAAAGGGAAAGATTCGTAAGCTTGATTACCTTAACAGTATGTCACTCTGTTCGGGGAAAGTCATCATAGTGAAAAGACATGCCCCACGAAGGGGGAAGACGTTTGCAGTGCAGACAACAGATGCAGGACTGATGTTTGGAATTGTATAAAAATGTCTATGCAGGGCTTCATGAGGGTGGGAGAGCACCCTGAAGCTATCACTGTCCCCTTTCTTGACCAGGGTGGTGGCTTCACAGATGTTTTTGCCCTTTACCTATTGATTATACTCAATAGCCATTCATGTTTCATGAACTTTTCTGCCTGTGGGTTGTATTTCACACAAAATGGCATTGTTAGGTGCCGTCAAGTCTGGGCTGACTCATAGCGACCCTATGTGCACAGATGAAACACTCCCTGACACTATGCCATGCCTGGCACTATGTCAGTGCTTCTCTGCCATTTGTAGGGTTTCCAATGGTGGCTTGTGTTTTGGGAGTGGGCTGACAGGTCCTTCTCCCAAGCCTATAGCACCTAGCATTCCCAGGCATTCTCCCAAAGAAGGAATAACCAGGCTCGACTCTGCTTAGCTTCTGAGATCTGATGAGATTAGATGCCAAGGTGGTAGGGCCTAAAGGGTATTGAGTCTATATTGTTGGAATTAGATGCTGCGGAGTTGAGTCTGACTTACACCAAGCCTCATAGGATTTTCAATAGCTGATTATTCCAGGACTGTTTTGGGAGTGGGCTGCCAGGTCCTTCTCCCATTTTTGTGGTGCTAGGAATCAAACCCAGGGCTTCAGAGAGTACAGAGCAGTGCTCCACCAACTGGGTTAAACCCCAGCCAAGAGTCTGTATATAGGGAGTTAAACACTCTTTGTGGGGCATTGCTCTGGCTCTGGACTCACTCCAGCTGCGAGTGGGAATCAGCCGCTGAAGACCCACTGTCTGGTGAGCGGGAGCCGAGCACCCAAGAGCCGTGCCTCCCAGAAAGGAGGCTTATGCCCACGGCTTCTCTGAGAAGCCTTGAGAAAGGCAAGCTCAGAGGCTTACGCCCACGGCGGCTCCTTGCTTCTTTCTTCCCAGTGAAGACGCCAACTCCAAGCGCTCTGCTCCAACAGCCCTTTGTTTCATCTGTTCCTGTCGGTGGAATGGACTCAAACTGCTCTGTGTACCACCCTTATATACTCTCCAGGGGACCAATCAGAGGCAGTCACCCCATATGGATCTTGGCCAATCAGGGGGATATGCAAATTTGGGTTTGTAAAGTGACCAATCCTGGATGGTTCCTGAATGGTCCAATCAGGAGCCATTCAGTGGTTTGGAAATAGCCAATCAGTGTCGAGGGGCCTGAGGAAAGGGATTGGATGCCAGTGTCATCTTTGGAAGCTTGTCGCCCAGGGGTTCCCAGATGTAGAGCAAAGTTTACTGCCTTGGGAACAAGCCTTAGACCTCCTAGTGGGCCTAGATAGGCCCCAGGACAAACTGTCTCTCTAGGCAGTGCCCTACAATTCTTGACTATGGAAAATTTCAAATGTACACGAAGGTAAAAGGAATAATGTGATGAGCCACCTGTGCCCCTCATTTGACCCCCGGCTTTGATAACTACCCACGTTGCGGCATGTCCCCACTCTTGCTTTCCCTGCCTCTCCCTCTCCTGGCTCTGGTATACTTGGCCATCACCACCCTCTTTTTGGCGGTGCTGCCTGCCTCCTCCCCTGTGTGGATGTCTCCTCTAACTCTCTGCCATCTTGCTTTTGTGGCTCTTTTCCTCCTCCTACACCTCCAAGATCTGGTTCCATCTATCCTTCCTCTCCCTCTTAATTCTTCTGTCTCTTCATGGGTTTCTTTCTTTGAGATTACAAATACCCCTCTCTCTTTCATCCTTAAAAAGCTCCCAAGGGCCAAGCACAGTGGCCCTGCCTATAATCCCAGTGACTCAGGAGGCTGGGGCAGGAGGAGCATGAGTTTGAGGCCAGACGCATCCTGTACAACTTAGAGAGACCTTGACTCAAAATTAAAAATAAAAATTTTTTTAAAAAAATGGGCTAGGTGTGCAACCCAGTGGTAGAGCACTTTCAAAATATGTGTAAGGCCCTGGGTTCAACCCCTAAGTAATAGGAAAAAAAAAAAAAAAAAGCCAATTCCAGCCAGCCATGGATGTGCATACCTGTAATCCCAGCACTTAGGAGGCTGAAGCAGGAAGCTCTCAACTTCCAGGCAAGGCTGGACGACATAGTAAGACCCTCAAAAAACCAAAGCCAAATCAAAACAACAGCAAGACAAAACTCCCACAATTTCTGGTCTTCACCTTTCTGTCAACAACTCCACCCTTATCTCAATTCTCAATTTCACATTCCAGTGTTGTTGTGCTCTCTGCCTACCACACCTACAGTGCTGCAGGCCCGCACTGGTGGCTCTGTGGCCCTGAGTATGCTGAGCCTCTGTTCTCAGTGCCCCTTCCTAGGTGAGTGGCAGGGGCAACACTCGCCTACTGACTGCAGCAGGGCCACCATGTTGGCCTGCAAGGAGCATGATATCAGCTGTGGGACTCTCCTCCCAGGCCCATGTTCAGTGATGTCAAATCATCAGCTTGAAATCAGCCATGACATGGCTGCAGTACATGTGCACATGTGGCCCCTCCAAAATTTGACAAAGGCTAAAAATCAGGACTTTATTTTTGCTGTTTGTGATATGGCTAAACACATCAGCTGCTGGCACCATGCTAAGGGGCACTGAGGGCTCCACTGGGCTCTCACCATCCTGGATAATGTTGGCCCCCGATACTGGCCTGCTGGCTCATCCCTTCCCCAGACAACCTCCCCTAGCCTCCGTACCTTTCTGCTATGGGAAAAGCCAGGTCTCACCTCTCAGAGAGGCAAAGAAGCACCATGCAAACTAAGTGTTATGAAACTGCCTCCATGGGGACTTCGACCCACCCAGGGCACTTGTGAAGAGTGCAGACCTCCCAACCCTCCCTAAGTCAGACTCTCTGGGGCAGGCCTGGGGCTTGTGTGCTAAACAGGGACTCCAGCTACCATCAGTGTGCAGCCATCTACCGCACAGGTTCAGCCATTCATCTGAGCCCTCTCTGGAGATTGCTGCAGAGACAGGTTCTTCCTATGTCCTGGAGGGCCCATTGGTTCTTTGGATGACTTGGCTTAGGAAATCTTCTCTTATGTTAAGTCAGGTGTGTCCCTGGAGTCTCTTGGTTCTCTGGGTCACTCCTGTAATGGCCATCAAGTCTTCTCTTTGGTCCTTTACAGCATTCCTCATAAAACAAACCTCAGGATTCTCAATTTTGTGGATTTTACCAAGAAATTTGAAGGGCAACTGGGTTTTTGAGAAAATGGCATGTTCTGTGTGGAGGAAAAAGGGAATCCTCTCAATTTACAACCGAATGGAGTTCTTTTGAAAACCTTAAGTCAGATCATGTTAAACTTGCTATGAAAGATTTATCCCATTGAACTTGAGGGAAAATTTAGTATTCACAGGGCTCAGAGACCTAAGACTCTTATGCTGGAAGGTGTTATGGACCTAAATTGTCCCTCAAAGATCATGTTGTTTGGTTCCCAGGTGGTGGCACTGTCCTGGGAGGTTGTGGAACTTTGGGAGGCAGGACTAGCTTGATGGAAATGAGTCACTGAAGTTGTGCCTTTGAAGGTTTTTATCCTGGACCTGTGGCTCTGATCTCCCTCTGCTTCCTGCTCAAGAAGATGTAAGGACATCTGCCACAGACCTGCCGGCACTGCCGCCATACCTGTCCTGCTGCCATTATGGACTAATACTCTAACTGTGAGCTCCCAATAAAACTTTTCCCCCATAGGTTTTTCTTGGGGGGTTGGTTTTTCTGCTACAGTGATGTCAGCTAACTAATACAGAAAATTAGTACTGGAGAGTTTGTCATTGCTGTGCAGAAACCTGACCATGTGGTTTGTAGGCCAACTTTGGAAATTGCTTGCAGGAGGAACCTGGGAGAATTTGAAGATTTGGGGTAAGAGAAGCTCTGGAGGGCTTAAGGGGCAGTTGTGGTGAGATTAAGGAAGATCAGAATGCTGCTGCGGAGAGAAATGCAAATGGGAGTTCACAGGAATTCAGAGGAAAATGAGGACTCTATTCGACATTGGACTAGAGGCAATCTGTGTTGTATTCTAGCAAAGAGACTGCATTCTGCCCATTCCCTAAAGATTTGGGTCAGGCTGAATTTAAAAGTAATGTGCTGATTAACTTTATGACTGAGAATAAAGGGCCTCTAGACAAGGCCTCAGGGCTGGGATTTAGCTCAGTTGGTAGAGCATGGCTCTGCAGTATCTGAGGTCCTGGGTTTGATTCCCAGCACTGCAAAAAACGGAAGAAGGACATGGTATTCCACTCTCCAGGCAATACTGAAATAATCAGCCATTGAAAACCTTATAAGGGTTGCTAAGAGTCGGATACAACTCCATAGCACCTAACAACAACACAGACAAGGCCTCAAGGTCAGAATAATACCAACTATGGTGTGGTCAGACATTTGAAACAAACTAGCCCCAAGGCCAGAATGTCTTTGATACTAAAAGCCAGATCCAAAAACATACACCCCCTCCATTTTTTCAAAGAAAAACTTCCCCCACCAATACTTTCCACCAAGGCTCTACCAGACCTATAAAATCTTTATCCTCAGTGAGCTGGGCATAGACACCTCCTCAAATGAAGTACTATCCGAGCCAGAACTCCGCTCCCATGCTGCTTGCTCTCAAGTAAACTTGCTTCTCAGTGGGTTAGACTGTTCTCTCATATCTGTATGCCCTTACCCCTGAATTTTCTCTATCATTTAGCAGAGGAACTATCGCAGGTTGGTGAGATATTGAGGGCATTGGTTGGTTACTGCTTGCTGCATCTAGCAAGATTTATGGAAAAATAGAGAAAATGGCAGAATAGGAAGATCTGAAAAATGTGCTATATAAAGAGAAAAAAGCTGTGTCTTGTCTAAGGTTTATTGCAGACAGGGCTGGTGGCAGCTGAAAGACCTTAATTGTTAAAGAGATAAGCAGTGGTATAGGGAAACCTCCACTTTTGTGCTGGGACAAAAGAGATTCCCCCAGGCCTCAGGGCACAGAAAGAGTTGGCCAGATCCTACCCATCTAAGGCAAGGATTGTGAAAGAGGGTGTCTGAAAAGCTGCCTCCTGGGTTTAGAAAAGGAGTGTCTGAAAAGAGAATGCCTCCAGGATGCCCCGCTGAAAGGGGGTGGTCTAGGGAAATGATTTCTCAGCATGAGCATACAGAGGCTGCCACTACAGCTCTGGTTTGAAAGAGTGAAACTACCTCTCAAGCCAGCAGCAAAACTTGGTGACACCCAAGTGTTTTTTTCAGGCATTCAGAATACAAGAGTTAAGGAGTCACAGAGGTTGCTGCCAAGATTCCAGAAGCCTGCAAGGCCAGGCAATGGGCACCAGGATTGGGTACCCTGCTGTGGAACTCTTGAAGGGCTGATGTGTGAAGCTTTGAGGGTGGGTCTTAAGCAGCACAGTAGATATTCTAGCAACATGAAACATCTATCAAGGATAGCTACCAGCAACAGGTGAAGCCAGCCCAAGAGGACAACAGAAGTGGAGCTGTGCAAGCCTGTTCTAGCCCAGATGAAGCCATATACAGATGATGTCATTTGTGCCAGATGTCAGACTTAAACCAAGAGAGCTTGTTTGTCCAACAGGATATTGGTCTTGCTATAGATCAATCTTTCCTTTCTGTGCCCCCATTTCTCCCTTTTGGAATGGGAATGCTTACTCTGTGCTATTATATGTTGGAAGTATGTAACTTGTTTGTTTGTTTTGTTTTGTTTTGTTTTGCTTGCAGGGGCCCACAGCTAAGTTTACCTTGAGTCTCAGTGGAGACTTGTACTTTCGAACACAGTTGAGCCTGTTAAGATTTGGAGAACTCTTGAAGTTGGACTGAATGCATTTTACATTATGAGATGGGCATGATCTTCAGGTGATGGAGGCAGAGTGTTATGATTTGCACTTAAATTGTCCCCCAAAGGTCATGTTGTTTGGTCTCCTGCTAGTGGTTCTGTCCTGGGAAGTTGTGAAACTTTGGGAGTGGGGTGTAGCTTGATAGAATTGAGTCCCTGGGGGTGGACTTTGGAGGTTTTTTTCCTGGACCTGTGGCTCTGCTCTCTCTCTCTCTGCTTCCCGCTCATAAAGTCATCTGCCACAGGCTCTGCTGCTACAGCTGTCACACCTGCCCGGCCACCATTATGGGCTGATCCTCTGACTGTGAGCTTCCAGTAAATCTCTTCAGCTCTAAGTTTGTTTGGGTTGGTTTTTCTGCGACTGAGATGACCACTGACTAGTACAGAAAGGAAGCATGTGAAGACGCTGATTTAGAGCCTCGGATCTGGAAGCTAGTGTTCCATGTGCCTTGCTAAGAAAGCAGTCTGGACAAAGTGAGAAGGTTCTCCTTTTATAAGAAAAGCTCACATTTGATATTAGTTAACCTTTGAAAACTGAACTGATAATTCTTATACTAGGAGTTGAGAAAACTTTCTGACATGATGTAGGAAAATACAAGCAACTTGAACTAGGCATCTTTCCAAGTGTTAAGGCCACTATTATTACTGTGCTTATAATAATACCAACAATACTTTATAAAATGCCTATTCCACTCAAATATTTTCTACAGCTGAGTAAACTACTCCTTGCTGAGCAGCTTGGGAAGATGCTTAACTCTTTCAGGTAGATAAGATTACATTTAATTTGATTTTACCGATAATTTAATTCTTTATATATGTATGTATGAATATATATATATATATATGTATGTATGTATGAGTATATATATATATATATATATATATATATATGAATAGTCACATCTCTGTCTCTATAATCAGTCAGAAGTAGAGTAATAGAATTACTTTTCCTTATTTCCATTCTGGGGCTGGGATTTGGCTCAGTGGGTAGCGCGCTGCGCTGCAGTCTCTGAGGTCCTGACTTCAATCCCCAGCACCACAAAAATGGGAGAAGGGCCTGGCAATCCACTCCCAAGGCAATCCCAAAACAGTCAGCCATTGAAAACCCTGTGAGGGTCGCTATGAGTCAGATACCGACTGACGGCACCTAACAACAACAATAACACTTTCCATTCTATAATGTGAAGTTTGCTTGCTTGTAAAGAGAAGATGTGTGTCAGATTGAAAATACATAATATTTGATAATGCTTGATATTTTCTACAAGAAAGTTTTGGATTTTCAAAATATACAAAGAATATCTTAAATCATATTACCAGAAGGTATAAGTACTAGTTTTTTTCTATCTTAACAGTGTGTTAGTCCACTACAGCATTAGCTTTGATCATAAATGCAGCTTTGTTTATCTGCCTTTGTTTACGTTTGGAAACCTGCTGGGATATTATAGAAGGTCTGTATCTCAGTATAAGATTTGACTTTGAAAATAACATCTGAATTATAATGGTGTCTCTATTCATTGGTAAGCCTTTTCGTCTCCTTCTATACCACAATACAACCACAATCACTCCTTTGTCAGATCATAAATCATAGACTACTGGAGTCAGAGAAAGTTCAGAGGTCAGAACACTGAGCTGTGGCATCTAGCACTTTAAAGTTTATCTTCTAGGATATAACTCTTCTTTACCATTATTGTTTCCACTTTATACGTGGAACTAAGATGTGGGTTGCAGACTTAGTATGTGGTAGGGCTGGACCTAATCTCTGTTTCCTTTGCCCCTGTCTTAGTCTTCTTATGTAGGCTGAGGAGATTGAGAATCCTAAACCTGTAAGTATTACAGCTCTTTTGCAGACCAAGGAGTTCAGGAATCTTAAGCCTTCAACAGAAGCTGGGGTTGCAGCTTCTGGACAGGTTGAGGTATTGGGATCCTCAGCCCTAACAGTGGCCAGTGTTATAGCTTCTGCACTTAGGTATCTGAGACCCTTGGCTCTAAAGACTTGACAGTTCTCTGGAACCTTTCTAGAAACCAGAGCCTACAGTTGATCTTACTGCCTCTTATTGCTATGGCAATTGTCACCATTGCCACAGTTCGGGAGGTAGTTGTCACTACCCTCCTGCTAATGCCTCTGCTTCCTGCTGCTGTCAACCACTGATCTTGCAGCCTTGCCTCTGATGCAGCTGTCAATGAAACTGTCTGCCTTGCCACTTGTATTGCTTGGCCTGTACATTAGTCTGCTGTGCCTGTTTAAGGCTGTGGTGTTCATGACCCCTCCTCCACTGCTGCTGTCAGAGCCACAGGATTCTTGACTTCATTTTGGCTGATGGAGGGAACGGCATGGGCCTTGCTCAGCTTCCTGTCCATCAGCAGAGCCTCTCAGTTCCTGTGTTGGTTTCAGCTGATCCTGAGAACCGCTCCTGGCTCTGCTGCTGCCACAGCTGCCAAGACAGCTGGCTGCCAACCTGCTTCAGCAGATTGGTGAACTGGATGCTTTATTGTCTTGCTGCTGTCTTGTCCTTGCCTCTGTTGTTACCACTACTCTTGTTTTTGTTTTCTGTTGCTACTCTCTGCCTTTGCTTTTTTCTTTGTTTTACTAGCTTAGCTCATGCTACTAAAAGTGGACAAAAGGACCACTTGAGACAAACTTTTTATTGGGTCTAATATTCCAATACCAGGAGAAGCAGCACAGGAGGGTGTCTTCTAGCTCACTCACTGAGTGAGCTGAACAGCCTTCTCATATAGCCAGAAAGGTAGTGTCTGTACCAACCACAGCAAACATATCATGAAAATGAAGTTTCATTTTTACACCAATCCCAGCATTGTCCCTTTTGCACAAGTCATAGTAATCCCTCTGCGAGGTCATCAGAGGAAGTTGTCTCCCTCTTGCCTGAATGGAATGGTTACAGATCTTCTAGAGCTTGCAATGGCAAAAAGTCCAGTGCAAATTGAAAACTGTTTGAAGCAGTCATGGCTGTAACTGTAGCTTCAGGAGCTGTAATTTTTTTGCTACAGCAATTGTCATATCACTTCCGTGAGTCATCTATTTAGTGTTCAAAACAGCTGGTGCTTGAGGGTGATTAAGCTGGCTGCTTGATTAAGAGCTCTTTACTCAAGGCAGCCAGGGAAGCAAGGGGGAATCCAACAGATTAGGGAGCCAAATCACCCCATACCCCAACATCTGTGGTTATTTACAAAAGAAAAAACATTGAAAGAAATGCTTACAGAAAAATAAAAACTTGTTGCTAGCATCAATACTGATGGTAACAGTGTTAAGCAGTACTTTTAACAATGCTTAATACCTGCCCAGTGCCCAAGGGAGAGGTGTACACCCCCATCTGTCTCATCTACACTTTAGTTCTCACCAATAAATTGATTAACTTAAAAGAAACACTTCCAATATCATGGAAATAATTGTTGGAAAGATGAATTTCTTCATGGATCAAAACTGAAAAGCTCTGCACATTGTAAGATTATAAGGATCATCGTTTTCTTGGGGACTGGGGTATCATCGTGACTTCAGGATGAACAAAGTGACTTCATGGGCAATGCCCAAGAGAAAATTATCCCAAGGAGGGTGCCATTTATCTTTTATTGCAGGTAAAATGTTCCTAGTCGATCCTGTGGTTTACACAGTCCTAGGCATAATTTTGTTGTTAGGTGCCTTGGAGTTGGGTCTACTCATAGCAACCATATGTACAACAGACAAAACATTCCCTGACACTGTGCCATGCCCAGCACTATGCCAGTACTTCTCTGCTATTCATAGGGTTTTCAATGGCTGATTGTTTTTTGGGAGTGGTTTGCCAGGTCCTTCTCCCACGCCTACAGCACCCAGTTTTCCCAGGTGATCTCCTGTCCAACTACTAACCAGGCTGACCCTGCTTAGCTTCAGAGATTGACAGGATTGGTTGCCACAGTGATATGGCTGCAGGCAAACGAGCAATCTGAAAAAGGCTATACCTGAATGTTGTTGTTATTAGGTGCTGTGGAGTTGGGTCCAACTCATAACGACCCTATGTACAACAGAAGGAAATATTCCTTGACACTGTGCCATACCTGGCACTATGTCAGTGCTGTGCAATGGAGGATTGTTTTGGGAGGGGATTGCCAGGTCCTTCTCCCTAGCCTGCAGCACCTGGTATCCCAGGTGGTCTCCCATCCAAGGACTAACCAGGCCAACCCTGCTTACCTTCCAAGGATGCTCAGGAGCTATGGCTGCAGAAAAATGAGGGAAGGATGTGGCAATCCACTCTTAGAACAATCCTAAAACAATCAGCCATTGAAAATCCCATGAGGGTTGCTGTGAGTTGGATCTGACTTGATGGCACCTAACAACAATAATTGGCATAATGACATGCAATTGTTGCTCAACCAAATGAAGGTCTGGCAGGAATGGAGCCTGGTAGGGCAGTTACTCTCCAGATTTAGGTCTTCCTGGACAAAATATGTATTACTATGTTGTGGGTATGAAAGATGGGGAGATGGATGCTCTGGATAACTAACTTTGTGTTTGAGGAAACAGTAGAGCAGATGAAGCTCTTAACAGGGTGAGGGAGCGCTGCTGGGTTCACACTCCGGGCTTTGTCTCTATGTCAAGTTCCTGGGCCTTCTATAATAGATGACCCCAGATTGGGAAGGGGGGCACTCACAGCAATAGAACTTATTCTCACAGCCCTGGAGGCTGGACCACCAGAATCAAGGTATTGGCGAGCCACACTCCCTCCAAGGGCTCTGGGGAGCCCCTACCTCACCTCTCCTGGATTCTAGTGGCTCCAGGTCCCCTTGGCTTGTGGCAGCATTGCTCCCATCTCTGCTCCTGTGTTCACATAGCTTCTCTTCTGGGTGTGAGAATCCATCTCACTCTAGTCTCCCTTTCCCTCCTCCCTGGAAGGACACCTATCTTTGGACTTAGGGCCCACCAGGTAATCAGGATGATCTTATTATGAGATCACTGAGTACATAGGCAATGATCTTTATTCCAAAGAAGGTCACATTCACAGGTTCTGGGGACTAGGACATGGACGTTCAGAGAGGCGTCACTACTGATCCCACTATGGTATCAGGCAAATATGAGTTGAGGTTCTGCTTTGCCAACTGAGAAACTGTGTGACTATTAACTTGCAGATGTCAGTCCTTCTCTAGGCCTCAGTTTCCTCCATGTGTGAATTGGAGCTGTCAATAGGACTTATGTCTTGGAACAACTCGCCAAGCAAAGGAAACGGGGCACTGGAGCCATTTGGCACCATGATGGGCCTGTATCTTAGCAGTTATCATTATTATTATTCCATCTGTGTAATATTTGCCTGTAAAAATGTTTTATTTTTAGATTTCCAATAAGTGGAGCAGGCTGGTCTCCAGTAAGTCCCAAGGCCCTGTGGTGTATCTCCTATGTGTTGCCCTACTGTCAGCCAGAGTTGTTGTCCTGTGCTCCAGGGGAAGCTGAGGCTCTGAGAGTCAGGTGACTTGTTTGGAATCTGGGAGGACAGCACCTTAGAACACTTTCACCTTCAATCCACTGGTGACTTGAAGCTGCTGGGGAGGCAAAGTCATGCAATAAATTCCAAGGCTGAGCTCCACCAGGCCTCCTCCCAAACAGCCCAGAAAGATCCAAGGTGGGAAGAACGTGTCTTTCAGGTCTGATCACCCCACCCTGGGTACCCTGATAGTTGCTGGATGATCCCAGCACAGACTGGAAACCAGGCCTGCTCCAGCTGAACTGAGAGGTCCACTCTGAGGATAAATAGGGCTTATGACTTTGCTCCTGGGGCGACCAGGTCAAGACTGGCCCATGGATATGAAGAAGGGATTTCAAGGGACCTCAAACCCCATCCTTTGCAGAGATTAGTAGAAGGTCTGCAGGTAATTACAATTTGTCTGTTGCATACAATTTGATATGAATATTCATGGCTTTTTTCTGACTCTGTCCTATATGATCATTATAGGAAACTTGAAAGTATGAGCAGTGTAAAGGAAAGATTGAAAGGGAAAAAGAATCACTTATAATCTCATTGCTCCCAACTAAGTAGTATTTGTATGGTATCTTTCCTTCTGGTGTGTGTGTGTGTGTGTGTGTGTGTGTGTGTGTGTAATACACACAAAAACGTGGGTTTCTTCTTTAGAATCTTTTTTTTTTCTTTTTGCAGTGCTGGGGAATCAAACAGAGGGCCTTGTGCATGCTAGGCAAACACTCTACCAGTGAGCTATGTCCCCAGCCCTGCAACTTCATTCTTAAACATGGAAAATAACCTAAGTGCTCATCCACAGGTGAATGGATAAATGGTAATATATTTATCTAATGGAATGCTATTTAGAATAAAAAGCAACAAACTGCTGATAGATATACGCAGTAAGTCTCTAAGACATGTTGAGAAGAAATCACATAAGAAAATGAATAATGTTTATTAATTTAATCATAAGAAAATGATTACAGTTATATGAAACTAACTAAACATACAAAAATAATCTGTAGTGACAGAAATCATAATAATGGTTATGTCAACTGGTAAAGGGCACAAGGGAATTTTCAGGAGTGAACTAGAAGTGTTCTAACAGAAATATTCAGAAATATTGTATATCTTGATTTATTTTATAGTTAGAAGGCTGTATATATTTTTCAAAACTTATCCAACTGACCACTTAGGATCTGCTGCCTTTTACTACATATAAAACTCACTTCAATTAAAAAACAGAAAATAAAAGAAGTAGTGGTTAATATCTTTTATCATAAGATAGAGTTAATTTGCCAGCAATGTCTCGGACTGCTTTTGGTGTTAGGGTAATGCTGGCCTTATAGAATAATTTGGGCAATATTCTACCTCTTAAGTGTTTTGAGAGAATTTGTGTCAAACTAGTTTTATGTCTACCTTAAATATTTGGTAGAACTCTGTGAAGTCAGAGAGGTCTAGAATTTTCTTTATGGTAAGGGTTTTTTTAAAATGAAAAATTCAGTTTCTTTAATAGACAGTAGCTATTCACATACCATTTCTTCTTCAGTTAGCTTTGACAGCTTGCTTTTTTTTTTTTTTTTAGGGATTTACCCATATCATCTAAGTTCTCTAGTTCCCTGGTATAAAGTTGTTCATAATATTCCCTCATTTGCAACTTAGCAAAACTCTGTCTCAAAATGAAAAATAGAAAAGGGGATGAGGGTGAAGCTCAGTGCACAAGACCCTGGGTTTGTACTTGAAAGGTCTATAGAATCCATAGTAATACCACCTCTTTCAATTCTGGCTATTATAATTTGTTTCTTTGGTTCTTTTTTCTGGATCATTCTGGATAGAGAGTTATCAATATTTATTGATTTTATTAAACAACTAGCTTTGGATGTTATTGATTTTTCTTTATAGTTTTTCTGTTTATTTATTTATTTATTTTTGTTGTTTGTTTGTTTTGTTTTAATGTCAGTAATTTCCGGCTTGAGCTCTATTATTTCCTTTCTTCCATTCACTCTGGGTTTAACTTGTTCGTTTTCCTACTTTCTGGAGGTGAAAGTCATGTTCAAAGGCTGTATTCCAGTGTGTGGAGGCTTCCTCTCTGGTAGCCAGAACTCCATTGTCTCTCTTGGCCCTGGTTGAAGTCTGACTGCTATGTAGCTGGCAGCTCCATTTTGGTTCTGTGTTGGATAATTTTGGTTTGCCTTGCCTTGCAGACTCTAACTCTGTCCACGGCCAGCTTTTTCCAGTGCTCAAGGTCTTCTGTGGGTAGGTGTTTGGCTCTTTGACTGAGTGCCCTCCTCCTCTCCAGCTGGCCACCCTGCAGTGCAGAGCCACCCCAGGCCCTAAACACCTGTCTTTATCTGCAGTTCAGCTAGACCACCCTTCCTGGTGCACACAGGGACAGAGCTTGAGTAGTGCCTTTCCTCTCCTGATAGCTGTCATTCAGTGTCAAAGGACTGGTGCAGTTTTCAAATTGCTCCTGCCCAGGTGGCAAGTGGGAAAAGTTTCCCCTTCACGGCCAGAAGCAGAGGCTCTGTTCATTTGCCTCTAATATAATTAGTAACAGAGCTGGACATCAGTCCACCTTCTTTCCACTTGCTCTCCATTTGTCCTGTTGGTTTCTCTTTTCTTGCCTTCTTTCAGTTTACTCATTTTTAGTATTCTTTTTCTTTAACTTTTCAGTCATATTTTAATAATTCCTCTCCAGATGGCACCGTATATCCTTAGCTTATCACAAATTTGACATACAATGTGAGAATCTTCCGACATTACAATACTATTACCACCCAGCCCTTTGTGCTATTGTCATATATTTTACTTCTACTTAGAAATAAACCATACAATAAACATATTTTTATTACTTATTATTTATTAATAGCCTTTTATATATGCCCTACCTGCATATATGCCCTACCTGCAGCACTGTTGCATCCAATCCCATCAGATCTCAGAAGCTAAGCAAGGTCAGACCTGGTTAGTACTTGGATGGGAGACCGCCTGGGAATACCAGGTGCTCTAGGCTTGGGAGAAGGACCTGGCAACCTTCTCCCAAAAATCGATCTGCTATTGAAAACCCTATGAATAGCAGAGAAGCACTGACAATAGTGTTTTGCCCGTTGTATGCAGGGTTGCTATGAGTCAGACACCGACTCGATGGCACCTAACAACAACAACAACAACAACAACAACAACATATATGTCCTAGATTTGCCATTTATAGTGATTTCCTGGCTTTCTTGCAGATTCAGATTTATGTCCAGGATCATTTCCTATTGGTCTGAAGAATTTCTGGAGCATGGCATGTACTGAGAAGTCAATAATGAATCCTTCACTTGCTGTTTGTCTGAAAGTGTATTTTGTCTACACTTTCAAGTAGCATTTGTTTTGTACAGAATTCTAGATTGGCTTTTTACCCACAGCCCTGTAAAGATGTTTTTCAAATTTGAAAACTATTTCTTCTGTTGGGGTGTGAGCCGTCATTATTTTTGTCATTGTCCTGAATTTAATGTGCCTTTCCTTCCTTCCTTCCTTCCTTTCTTTCTTTCTTTCTTTCTTTCTTTCTTTCTTTCTTTCTTTCTTTTTTCTTTGTGGCTAGATTTTTTTTTTTAACTTCTTTTTTTTTTCTTTTCAGTAGTTTATGATATTTCCTTTTGTTTTATTATGCTTAGGGGTTGCTGAGCTTCTTGAATCTGTGGGTTTTCTTATTTCTATTATTTCTATTTTTGGGGAAAAAAGGCCATTATCTCATTAAATATTTCTATTTATTCATTCATTTATTTAGCTGTGCTAGAGATCATACCCAGGGCCTCATGAATGCCAAGCAAAGGCTCTACCACTGAGCCACATCCCAGCCCTTAAGTTTTTCTTTTGCTGTACCCTCTCTGCCCTCTCTCTCTGAGCTTCCAGGTATGAACATGTTAGCCCAACCCTTTGTTATTGCTCCACCAGACTCAGATGTTCTGTGAAGTTCATGATCCTCCCATCTGTTGTGTAGTCTTTAGTGAAGCTTGCAAAGGAATTTTTACCTCCAGCACTGTATTTTTCAATTTGAGAATTTCCTTTTTTTTTTTTTGCCGTTTTTATTTCTTACTAGGATTCTCTGTCCCTTTGCCTCTTCCTTCCATCTCTTCTTGTAGATCCCCTAACACATTTATAATTGTTGTTGTTAGGTGCCATCAAGTTGGAACACATTTATAATAGCTGGTTTAAATTGCTTGTCTAGTAAATTCAACTTGTAGGCTTATCTACAGGTGCGCTTCCATTACCTTGATTATGGGTATCATTTCCTGTTTGCTTGCTTTGCTTTTTGCCTGTCTAGTATCTTTTCAAAAAGTTATTATATTTGAGGGTTGTGGATATGTAGAGACCCTGAATTATATTATCTCCCTCTAAACTATGCTGTTTTTTTCTGGAAGGCACTTAAACTACTGGCAGGTGCTCTGACCCTGGGGGAGCCTGGTTTTAGGCTATGTTATTCTGCTTCATTCTCCTTGGTCAGAGCCTTCAGTCTTAGCATGTGGTTCTGACTCCTCGGTGTGTCTTTCTTCTTTTCCAGGATGAGTCTGTAGTATTTGCCAAACCCTTAGTGGGACTTGAACTTGGAACTCTGCACTCGGTACCTGTTGAGCTAGAGCTTTTTGCCCTTTGGATTGCTGCTGCCTGCCAGCTCTGGGCATCTCTTCATGCACATGCACCCACATGGCTGCTACAGTAGCTGAGGATCTAAGGGGAGTTTCCCAGCGATTTTGTGGTTTCCCCTGTTATTCATCCTGCTTTTTGGGACTTTTTCAGTTTCCACCTGCAGGGGCAGTTCTGAACTTCCACCTTTTTGCACAATAATATTGCCTGTTTCTGCTCAAGCTCCTCCCTTGCTTTGCATTTAGGTAACTGATTGGTGTCTTCTGAGGGCAAGGCTGGTTAAACGTGGGGCTCACTCGCATGCTTCTCTTCTCTCTGTCTGCCCTTGCTGGGTCTCTTGTGATTTCAAACTACTGATGGTTCTGTTTTGACCACACTTTGCAGTTGTTATTAGCAGGACAGTTGGACCAAGACAAGCTACTCTCTTGTGACTGGAATCAGAGCCCATGTAAGGAGCTTTGAAGGTGCTTAGTGTTTACTCTGTACGCCAGACCAATCAAATTGGAATTTCTGGGTATAGAAGCCAACCAGCAGTATTTTCTAAAGGATCCCAAGTGATTTTTGTGTGTAACCAAAGTTTGTTTGCTCTTATTATGTTAATCACTTACTAATTCTGTGGTAGCCTTACTATTTACTATTTACATATGAGAAAACTAAGGCGTAGATGTATGTTAAGTACATGTTCCGATGTCACATAGACTGTTTCCAAGGCAGGATTTGAATGTAGCCAATCCAACTTCAGACCTATAACGGAAGCACTGTGCTTTATTGCAATGTTTTGGGAAGGACAGGTTTATAAGAGTAGACCATAAATTTAGTTTTGTGTGAGTAGTATTTTAGTATGTTGCCATAATTTATTTTAAAATTCCATGTATTACTGAATAGTTAGGATGTTGTCAATATTTTTACTATTTTTACTATAAATGATTTTGTATGGACAACTTTGTACATGGGGCTGGGGTTTAGCTCAGTTGGTAGAGTGCTATTCTTTGCACTCTGAGGCCTTGGGTTCGATTCTCAGCACCGTAAAAATGGGAGAAAGACCGGGCAGCCCACTCCCAAAACCATCAGCCATTGAAAACCCTATGAATAGCAAAGAAGCACTGACATAAGAGCATGGCACAGTGTCGGGAAGCGTTTTGTTCTATTGTACATAGGGTCCCTATGAGTCAGCCTGACTTGACAGCACCTAACAAAGACAATTTTGTACATGAAGGTAAGTAAATATCTCTGTTTACTTAGCATAAATTGTTAGAAGAGGAAGTAGTTGGTCAACAAACAGGAACTTTAAAAAATCTAGGTACGGATTGCCAAAGACCTTTACCTATGTACAAGAATTCTAGGTAGGCCATAGCTCTGGGTACATTTTTCTTTGGGTGCTAAACAATAGGATTGCTTTCCTTTAAACTCTCTCATCCGAACCTGAATGCTTGATTTCTAGTCCCTCTTTCTGGTGATTGACATTAAATGAGTTGGGCCTCCAACGTGTCCATTGGAATGTGCTAGGTGCATTTGTCTTTGGGTTCCCAGTTAGGAGTAGTGACTAGGAGAGGAGAGAGGACGTCTCTGTCCACACTGCACTGACACACTTGTCCTGCGGCAAACAGGGCCTGCTGCAGCCAAAGCCAATCACGGTCACCACCCAGCTGTGTCTTGAGACACCTAAGAATTTTCTTGCTGTGTTTACCTTTGTAGTTACCTTTCCATGACTTCTTGCAATATTTACCTTTGGAGTGACTTGTGAGGGTGGCTGAGGAAATGAGTTTGGTGTTTCAAAGTAACATGTGACACCCTTTCTGGATGGACTGCCTTTTTGTCTAATGGTAAAAGGACAGGGACAGAAAGGTGAACCCATGGCAGCGGTTACTGAAGTCTGATTTGGCTTGAGCAGGATCAAGAGAATTGATTGATGTTCTTAGTTTTTACCTTCCGTCTTTTCTTACTCCTTCCTTTCCTCCTTCCTTCCTTTCTTTCCTCCTTCCTTCCTTTCTTTCTTTCTTTTTCTTTCTTTCTTTTAGTACTAGGGATTGAACCCAGGGCCTCATGCATGCTAGGCATGTGTTCTACCACTGAGCTGCACCCTAGCCTCTTTTAAAATACCTTTTATTTTAAGACAGGGTCTCACTAAGTTGCACAGGCTGCTTCTGTCCTCAAATTTGTGATCCTCTTGCCTCAGCCTCCTAAGGCTCTTGGATTACAGGGATGCACCATGTGCCTGGATAGTTCTTTCTTTTCTTTATCTTTTTTGGGGGGAGGGGTCCTAGGGGGCTGAACACAGGGCCTCATGAGTGCTTTGTAAGTGCTCTACCACTGAGATGCACTCCAGCCCATTTTTACTTTTTATTCAGGATCTTGCCAAATTACTCAGTCTGCCTCTGTCTTTGAACTCATAATCCTTCTGCCTCTGCTTCCCAAGTGGCTGGGATTCCAGGTGTGTCTGTTACTGATGTTGTTAGGTGCCATGGATTCGGGTCCAACTCATAGTGACCCTATGTACAGCAGAATGAAACACTTCCCAATACTGTGCCATGCCTGGCACTATTGTCAGTGCTTCTTTGCTATTCATAGAGTTTTCAGTGGCGGATTGTTTTGGGAGTGGATAGCCAGGTCCTTCTCCCTAGCCTGCAACACCTCGTGTTCCCAGGCAGTCTCCCATCCATAGACTAACCGGGCCAACCCTTCTTAGATTCTGAGATCAGGCAGGATTGGATGCCTAGGAGCTAGGTCTGCAGACACAAGTGTGCCTAGTTCTTTATTTTTTAAAAGATGTTTATGCCGGATGAGAGGCTGAGGCAGTAGGATTCTAAGTCTGATGCCAGCCTGGGCTACATAGTGAGACCTTGTCTAAGTAAATAAAATAATGCTTATGACCAGATGATAATATGTGTTTGCAGATATGGAGTGTGAACAAAAAATATAGTGAATGTTTAAATAAAAAAATTATTATTCACAAAAGAGGATTTCCATAACTGCTCAGATAATGAGAAGAATGATAGGATAAGTGTGTTCAAAGCCAGGGGGAGTATTTTGAGGGGATAAGGGCAACATATCTTTTACTGCAATAATTTTTTAGGTTAAACATTCATCATATTTTTTGTTCACATCTCATATATTCAAGTCATTGTTTCAAATTGAAAAAAAACATGAAAATTGAGGCAAAAGTTTGAACACACACAATTCTATACAGTAATGTCCTGAATTTTTCTTCTTTTTAATTTTTCTTCTTTTCTGAAGAACTATAATAGTAAATCAACAGTTCTTCCAAGGCATTGAGCAGCTGTATTAGTCAGCCACCATTGCTGCAGCAGAAAGAGCAGCAGAAACTCACTCACAGAGGAAAAGGCTTATTGGGAGCTCAAACTGAGAGGGTCCGTCCAAAATGGCAGCCAGGCCTGGTGGCAGTGGCAGCAGCAGAGCCTGGAGCAAATGACCTCACAGCGTGGTGGGGCAGGAGACAGAGAGAGAATCCCAGAGCCTTGGGTCTGAGTAAAACTCTGCAAAGGCCCACCACAGTTACCACTCCTGCAAAGCTGAGTGCCTTCTCCAAAGTTCCATGACTTCTGCAAATAGCGCCTCCAGCTGGGGACCAAAGGTTAAACACATGGCCTTTGGGGGACACTTTTCTTTTCTTTTCTTTTTTTGTGGTACTGGGGTTGAACCCAGGGCTTCGTATTTTCATGCTTTGCAAGTGCTGTACCACTGAGCTGCACCCCCAGCCCATTTTTAACTTTTTGAGACAGGGTCTCACTAAATTACGCAGACTGCCTTTGGTCTCTAACTTGTGATCCTCCTGCCTCTGCCTCCCAGGTTGCTGGGATTACTGGTGTGTGCCACCACACCCAGCTAGACACTTTATTTTCAAACCATGACAGCAATGCTGTATGGAAAAATTAAAAGTCTTGCTTAAAATTAGTACTACTGAGGATGAATCCCAAATCCCTTGAACAAAGCGGCTTCTTGACCTCCAAGATGAGTATAGTAAAACCAAATAAAAATGAGTCCTGTTCAATATTATTATGGTGGATACTAAGTCTCAGAACCAATTTCTGTCATGTCCACATGAAAACTTGCTAATTTGACAGAGCACAATCTACATACGACTGAATTGGCAGAAGTCTTTGATTTGTGAGCTAACCAGCTAGTTTATATACATTGAAATGCACACATTTAGGCAGATACCTCAGTGAATTTTTCTTAAGGTGCTGGGATCGAATCCAGGGCCTCACAGAAAGCTAGGCAAGAGCTCTGCCGCTGGGCTACAGCATTATCCCAGCTCCAGTGAATTTGGACTAATGTGTTCATCCCAATCCAGACAGGTTTCCCTCACCACATGAACTTCACTTTGCCCTGTGAACTCTCCCTCTAACAGCTACTCATCTGATTTATGTCACAAGAGGTGAATTCCACCAGTTTTAGAACCTCATGCAAATGGCGTCACCTGGTCTGCGTTCTTCCGTCCTCGTCATAATGTGCTTGTGAGCTGCACAGCCATGAGAGGCCTCCTTTTGTTGCTGAGCCATAGACAGCTTCCATACAATGGAGAGGCAGAGAGGCAGCACGTTTTTTCAGTCTTGTTGATGGACACTTGGGTTGCTGGTTTCCCGCCACACACTTACGTTTTGGCCTTTATGAATAAAGCTTCTGTGGACATTGTAGACAAGTCTCTTTGTGAACATGTGTTTTATTTCTGTGTCTGGAAAGGGAATTGATGAATATTTGTATTAGCTCTCTGCCATCATGACAGAAGAATCATTGCAACTTGCCGTTGTGATAAACATGTCATAAGGAGAAAAGAGTTGTCATGGTGCATGCTTTCAGAGGCTTCAGTCCATGAGTGGTTGGCTGGGCAGCTTTTGTGCCTGTGGCAAGAAGCACACCATGGTGGGTAGCCTGTGGCAGAGGAAACTGCTCACCTGGTAAGCAAAAAGAGAAGGGACCAGGTCCCCAAACCCCCTTCTAGAGCACACGCATGTAGCCCACCTTACTCCCATTAGGCCCCGCCTCTTAAAGTTCCCATGTCTCAATAGCACACCAGCTGAGGACCAAACCTGTAACACACGGGTCTTTGGGGGATATTCAAGAGCCAAACTATAGCAATACTATAAGTTTATGTCTGACTTTATAAGAAACAGCCAACCTGTCTTTCAATGTGGTTGTATTCTATCAGCAATGTACAAATTTCAGTTGCTCTACAACTTTACCAGCATTTAATAGAGTTGATCTTTTCAATTTTAATCCTCCTCATAGATGTGAGGATACCTTAATGTGGTTTTAATTTAAGCTTTCCTGATGATGTTGTGGATCCTTTTTTTTTTTTTTTTTTTTTGAAATTTTTAATGTACAACTCAATGTGTTTCATTCTCACATGAATTCCATTGTGACATTTCCATATATGCATTTTGTTGTACATTGCACATATAAGTTCCCCCTTACCCTCTTGTGCACTTCCTCCCCCTGTCCCACACCCCCACCAAAAACATCTCTTCCATTTGCATGTCTTTTTGTGGTAATATTTTTCTATATATCCTTGGATCCCAATTATGTTTAAGATCGAAACTTTTTCTGTAGTGAACTATCTTTTTACATTGTCAGTACTATTACTGACAATTTTCTAGCCCATCCATATTGTTACCATTCTTTGATATTATTGGTGTTATTATAATTATTTCCAGAACTATTAAAGTTGGGCTGTTCACTCTGAAGTCATCCCCTTCCCCATTCCTCACTCCTCCTTGTTCCTCCTCTCCCCCCTCTCCTCTTCGAGGATTTCCTCCTTTTGCTAGATCCCTCCCTCCTTCTTTTGTGCTCCCCAAATTGTCCCTTCTCTGCTAAATTGACTTTAGCTTTTTATTATCTTCTGACCTCTGCATAGGATTTTTTCCTTCTTTTAATTTTGATTTAGCTCCCACATATGAGTGAGAACATGTGGTATTTCTCTTTCTGGGCTTGTGTTCATTCACTTAAAATAATTTTCTCCAATTCCTCCATGTTGCTGTTAATGGCATTATTTCATTTTTTTGATTGCTGAGTAGTATTCCATTATGTATATATACCATAGCTTTTTTTAAATCCATTCTTCTGTTGGTGGGCACTTTGGTTGATTCCATATCCTTGCTATTGTGAAAAGTGCTGCACTGAACATGGAGATGCAGGTGTCTCTGTGGTATGATGACCTATCTCCCTTTGGGTAAATTGCGGATCTTTTCATGTGGTCTTTGACCATACACATATTTCCTTCCATGAAACTCTGTTTAGAATTCCAATTTTTAGTAGGTTGCTTGTTATCTCATAGTTGTAGGAGTTCTTTATGTATTTTGGGTAGAAGTCTTTGGAAAGATAATGTGAACTGCAGATAGTTTTCCCAGTCTGTGGCTTATATCATTTTCTTAGTGGTTCCTGGAAGAATCCTCTGCTCTCTCTTTCATATGAATTCATATTTGGATTTCATTTTTTCTATACTTGTGGAGTATAGCAACTTTAATTTTAGCAAGTATTAACTTTTCTACAAAAGACGTAGACATCAAGTAATCTTGGCCTGCAGCCATAGCCCTGTGGCATCTGATCCCGTCAGATCTCCGAAGCTAAGCAGGGTCGGGCCTGGTTAGTACCTGGATGGGAGACCGCCTGGGAACACCAGAGGCTGTAGGCTTGGGAGAAGGACCTGGCAACCTCCTCCCAAAAATCAATCTGCCATTGAAAACCCTATGCACAGCAGAGAAGCACTGACAATAGTGTTTCCCCTGTTGTACAGAGGGTCGCTATGAGTCGGATACCGACTCGACGGCACCTAACAACAACAACAACATCAAGTAATCTTGGCCTTTTCCCATCATCCCTTGTCATTTACGACAGCCAGGAAGATATCAGCCGCCCTGCACGGGCCTGAAGATCAGCTAGTTTAGTAGGTTCTTTGGAGAAAACAATTCCTTTCCCACTTTAGGCAGCTGAAGATTTATGTCACATTCCTGCCTTAAGGCTTTTGTCTTATCTGCAACTGCTTTGCAAATACCCTGACCGTAAAGTGTAAAAACAACATACAGGGATGAAAGTTCACATGAGGAGGCAAGAAAAGCATGTGACCCACATGAAACGTGGAAGAGCACTTCAGTGGAAAGCCAGCTTTCTCCTTGGTACCAAACCTGAGACAACTGGAGAAGGCTCCAGCTACCACTCCCTGTTTCAGGACTCAGTGGCAGTTCTGAGGACAGAAATGTCTGCTTCACTCTCCGCATGTCCTGACGTTCCGTCAGCACCCGCAGGCCCAGATTCTGGTGTGGGCCATTTTGTTCTAAAGCACTGAACTCTCATAGCCACAAGGATCGTTCTCACCCCCTGCGCACAGGATCCCACAGGATCACTGGGTCAGGCTTATTTTCCGGAGTGACAGTCCCCAAATTAATAGCTGCTCTCTAGCCAGTGCCTGCCCTTTAGACAATAATACAGCCACTGTTAGGGTCTTTTGTCATATTTTACTGCAAATTAATTACATAGGTGGTATGGAAAATAGCCATGCTATTTGTCCTGGATAAGAGTTTGCACAGAGAACAGGGGTGCAGATCAGTGGTACAGCACTTGCCCAGCATGTGAAAGGGCCTGGGTTCAATCGTCAGCACTGAAAAGAAAAAGAAAAAAAGAAAAAAAAAAAAAAAAAAAAAAAAAAAAAAAAAAAAAAAAAAAAAAAAAAAAAAAAAAAAAAGAAAAAGAAATTGCTCTGGAAAGGGAGGAATGAGCTCAAATGCATGACGAATCACAACTTTATCTTCATGAAGACAAGTCTGTGAGGGGAGCAATGGACCAGAAGACTCATGGATCTGGAACTCTAAGAACGCAGGCCCAGGTGCTGCTTATCCCAAGCCTCAGTGGTCTCACTGGTACTCCCAACATGTTTGTATTGTGTGTTTTTCAGTTATGCTTTCTTGGGCAAAACTATGCTGACTTTTCTGGAAAAAAATATTTTCTGTTGGAAATGCAGAGCAGACCTAAATGACGCGGGGTGGAGTCAGATTTCTACTGCAGACAGGTGGCCAGCACTCACTGAAACTCAGCCTGCCTCCTGCTGTTTCCCTGGTATG
Source organism: Pedetes capensis (assembly GCA_007922755.1). Lineage (NCBI taxonomy): Eukaryota > Metazoa > Chordata > Mammalia > Rodentia > Pedetidae > Pedetes > Pedetes capensis. Next base: position 81,898 of record VMDO01005655.1, on the reverse strand, counting down.
GCTTGCCCCTGCCCAGACTTAGGTTGAGGCTTTGCACCCAGTGCAGCTGTCTTGGGAGGTGGTGGGGCCTCTAGGAGCCCTTTGAGTCATGGGGCTCCACACTCATGATGGGATTAGTGCAGTTCCCCTGAGAGTAGGTTACTTGTAAGAGTAGGCCTGGTGCCTCCTTTTACCTCTCCCATACATGGACTCTTCCACCACCCCCTCCCCCACTGTGTCAGACTTTCTGCCATGAGGCCTTCATCTGAAGATGAGCAGATGTCAGCATGATGACCGTGAACTTCCAGAACTGTGAGCTAAGTAAGCCTCTTTGTAACTTATCCAGCCTCATGTATTTTATTACAACAAAAGAAAATGGACTAAGCCACCTTTTCTTCCTTTTCCCATGAGATGAGAAGCGTGACGCTTTTTAACATTTTCTTCTCTCTCATGTCTGAACCCACCATTCAATCCTTGTCCTGTGTGGCCATACCACCCACATGACCCACCCAGGCCTGCTTTGTGAGTGGTCAAGACTGTGACCACCAGTGCTGATCACCTTTATGGCTGCCTCATGGACCTCCCTGAAGAGGAATTAAAGGAGAATTCAGCTTCAAGGTGTTGATGGAAGGTCCTCTTACCCAACTCTGTTTGTTTTGGAGAAGCACAGAAACAAGAAGTTTGCATTTGTGCCAACTCTAATTAATTCCTGTAGTCAAGCCCAAACCACACCTTAGGTGTTTCATCTCCTGTCTCCTGCTTCATGCTCTGCTTGCTTCCCTGCAGCTGTTTACCCCAGGGAGATGCAGCCCGACCACGTCTCCACAAGGCAGAAGGAGCCCTGTGAGCAAGACCCAAGGCCCAAGTTGCATGGATCAAATTCTTGGGATCATTTACAGCATGATTTGGGAGCAAGAGCATCTTCTAACTTAGCAGCAGTTAAAGATCTCTAGTACCTTTTCCTGCCCATTAACTCTTGGGGCCTTGAAGCCAAAAAGACACGCACAGAGAAACAGGGCAGATATTATGATTCTTTTGGCAATGTGGGAAACAGACTTTCTTGGGAAGGGAGCTGAGCGGTGTGTCTATTTTCAGCTACCTGTCAGGAAGACAAGAGGGCAGCAGGCCTGGTCCTGGTTCATTCTACAAGACTTTCTTTTTCTTTTTCTTTTTTGTCAGTACTGAGGGTTGAACCCAGGGCCTCACACATGCTAGACAAGCACACTACCACTGAGCAGTACCTCCTTTGCATTTTTTTATTTTGAGACAGGATCTCTCTAAATTGTGGAGGCTGTCTCTGGCTTTGAACTTGCAATCTTCCTGCCTCCACCTTCTGAATGTTGGGATTACAGGTATGCATCACCACGCTCAGCTTCTATAGGACTTTTGATCTGATTGGAGATTCAAGATTATTATACAGGAAATAATTAGAGGGCAATAATGACTTCACCTATTACAGTTATGTGCACGCTAAGGTGTTTGGAAGAAATGATAAGGGCTCAGTGTCAGGGTGGTGGGGGAAGGCCTGCTGTGGACTGAATAGTTGGGAAAGTCTTCATTGAAGTCTTAAATTGTATTTAATTAATTAATTAATTAATTTGTTTTTTGGAGAGAGGGTCTTGTGAGGCCAGGGTGGCCTTGAACTCATGATTCTCCTTCCTCAGCCTCCTGCATACTGGGATCACAGATGTGGCCACCATCCCCAGTTTTAAAACTATATTTTGAGGGCTGGAGAGACTCTAGGGAGAAGAGAGCAGCAGGTGAGACATTAGGTGGGTCACTTAAGATGGGAGCAGGATGCAGAAGCCCTTCTTGTTTTGCAGAAACTGAACTTGAATCTCTCTGTTCCCAGATTCACTGCAGCTCGGACCTGCACATGGCTATTGAGCTGACTGGGCACTCGGTGAGGCCAGGAGACCCACAAATGTAGGCTGTGGTGTGGTCCTGCTGCCCAGCAGGCTTAGTTTGGCAAAGGCCCCAGGACAAGCTGGTAGCTAGACAGCAGGTGCTGCTGCAGACCACAGCAGGTGCATTTGGTCCTGGAGCAGTGGGGAAGCTCTGGCTTATGGTCAGATGGAAGATTCCAGATCCTGGGAGAGGCAGCAGCTTCCTCCATACCCTAGTTCTCAGGGGTGGCTCTGGGAGTCATTTCTGAACCTTGAACTGTGTCTTCAGCCCTCACATAAATCTGGCTGAGTAAGCAGCCCTAACCTGAAAATCTGAAATCTGAAGTGGTCCAAAATCAAAAACTTCTTGAGCGCCAACATGACACCACAGTATAAAATTCCACACTTGACCTCATGTGACAGGTCCAGTCAAAATTCAGGTACACTAAAGATATTGGACAACAATTACCTTCAGGCTATGTAGATCAGGTATATATGAAATGTAAACAAACTCCACCTTTCGACTTGGGTCCCATCCCCAAGATAACTCATTATATATAGGCAAATGTTCTAAGATCCAAAAATATCCCAAATCGGAAATACTTCTTGTCCTAAGCATTTTGGATAAAGGATGCTTGGTCTATGCTGCCAGCTGCCAGCTGCCAGCTGGTGGATATCATGTAAGAAACCTTGTTCTGCTGAAACCTGTCTTCGGTGGATTCGATTTCCGCAGCCAAGCCTGCCTTGATGGAGCCCGACATGTGCTGTGATCATGTGGTGCCTATTTTGGGCAACTGAGGATAAATGAAGCCATAGATGAAATATGTTGCTGTCTTTGGGAAAGAGCAGCCATTTTTATTACGATGGCTCCTTTCTGAACTCATTGAGGGAGTTGAACCCTGACAACATTGGCCAGAACCACCATACATCTGGATAGTCCCTTAGGTACGTGGCCAGGGATTTCTGCAGAGGGAGGGGCCATCTGCGCCCCCGTGGTTTCTCATGATTTGTCTGGTGTCAAGTCAATTAAATACCTCCCAGAAGGCTCCCTCCTAAAAGAGACATAGAGCAGATCCTTCTAGGAATTAGCCAGATCTTTCCCTTCGCTGATGAAAGGGTTTAAGGGTTTGAGCAGTGCCTGCCAGCCCGCTTGGCCTGGACATTATAAAAGGAGTCTCTTTGATTCTGATTCTGGGATCCACAACTGCTCAGTGCTCTGCGCGATCCACAAGGCCTTGGTGATGGAGCTGACCAAAGTCGGGGTTTGGAGGTGGGACTCCTGAGTGGCTCTTTGCTGTTTGACTTTAGTCCAGGGGTTCCTGATCTTTGCTATGCATCTGATCCTCGTGCAGCCCAGTTTACACCAGGGGCAGGGTGGGAGGTGGCACCGGTGTTTTTGGAGACCCGTAAGTGAGTTTGTTGTGCAGCAAGGCTGGGGCCATTGTGCTAAATGGGAAGAGGGCACAGCTGCCTGCAGACCCAGCTCCCTGCTCCTAGGAGCCCGCAGGTTCCAGAGGTCTGAGGGTCTGCAGAGTCTCTGACCCTAGTGGAACCCAGGCCTGAGAGCATTGTGCCCAGGGGAGGGAGAAAGGCTGAGGGCTGGGGGAGGGAGTCCAGTGTGGGGGCCATGGAGGGTGGCTCCCCCACCCCGTGTTTGCATGTGGCCCATCTGAACCATTCACTCCATCTCTGTGCTGTATCTGTTCCTAGGAAAACATCGAGCTGCCCAGTGCAGCAAGATTTCATCTCTGCCTCTCTGGGGTAATTAAGATAAGTGGAAGGCAAATCAATGATTTATTTTCAGGAAATGTGCCAGGAAGGAGGAATTCCAAAGTTAACAATAAATAGTTTCTATTCTTCAGACTCTTAGGTTGGTAGAAGACAGAGAACATGTAAATAAATCGTAACATGATGTGACATCGCCATGGGAAAGTTAGTATGTCAAGCAGCAGTAAAAATGGGTGCACACTTCAGATAGCCTTGCTGCGCCAGACCAGGAGCTGTGCTACACGCTTTGTTCTGCCTTTGTTTGGCATCCAGCACCTCTTGGGGCATCTCCAGACCAGGAAGCTGCAGGTTGAAGGCGGCTGAAGTCACTGAATAGCTTGCTGGAATTGTACATTTGATGCAAGGCTGAGGCAGGCTGGGAGCTCTGCTCCCCGCCCAAACCCGCACACACACCTGCTGCTTTCTGCTGCCTCCTTCAATGCCCGAGCAGAGAGGGAGCACATCAGCTTCTGGAGGGTTCCAGAAGGGAGGTAGGCCTTGCTGGATTAGCGGGGGCCTTGGGAGAAGGATGATTCATGGAAGAAAGCCAGTGGGGGTGGGGAGCACAGCTGCCTCACTTACTGCCAAATCCCAGGGTCTGGCGCCTGGTAGACTCCTTGCATACCATCAGAAGACTTAGGGATGGCGATCCCACGGGGCTAAAACCCAACAAGGAGTTGTCCAAGAGCAATGAGTTGCTCTTTGCATGTGAGGGCTCAAGTGCAGGGGTGCCAAGCTCTAGGTGCCCTGGAAAAGTAAGGGCCACATTACTCCTGGCCTCCAGGGGCCCCACTACATGCCAGGTTCATCCTGTAGGCGACGAGGCCTCTCTGTGGGTTAAGGTGGAAGGTGATGTGTCATGTTAGCTAGCGTTTTAGGAATCACCCTGATCTCTGGATGACTTCATGGGAGCAAAATTAAAGGCGGGTAACTAGTCATGAGTGTGCTACAACACCATGACACACCAAGGCAGAGCGCAGGGGACAGAGTAGGGCAAAGGAGACACAGAACAGGGCCCAGGAGGTCCGTGGCTTTGTCCTGATCATGGATACACCCCTCATGCATAGCACAGGATCTGGCGTGTGCTCTCTGATGATGTGCAACCCATCACACCTACACCATGCACTTTCCCAGAGCATGAAATGATCAGGCCACATCTCTAGAATGTTTGGCTATGACTACACATATGACAAGAGGTGACATATTCAGAGTGATGCCCTGTTCATTGAAAAAGCAGGTGACACAGCAATTCCACTCCTAGATATACTCAAAGAATAGAAAACACGCATCCACACAGAAACATGTCCCCAGATAGTCATGGCAGTACAATTCATAATAGCTAAAAACTGGAAACCACTCAAGTGTCCATCAGCAAACAAATGGACAAACTGAATGTGGTATATCCATGCAATGGAATATTATTCAGTCCTAAAAAGCAATGAAGTTCTGATACATGGTAAAACATGGATGAACCTCAAAAATATGCTAAGTAAAGGAAGCCAGATACTAGAGGACACATGGTATGATTCCATTTACATGAAATGTTTGGAATAAATAAATCCAAAGAGTCAGGAAATAGATTAAAAGTTTCAAGGAGACAGGGGAGAGGTGAGTGATGTGTACAGGTTTCTTTCTGGAATGATGAAAATGTTCTGAAATTAGATAGTGATGATGGTTGCACAATTCTGTGAATATACTAATAACCCCAAATTGTAAACTTTGAAAGAGCAAGTTTTTTGTTAACTAATAGAGGGTTGAACCCAGAGCCTCACACATACTTTGCAAGTGCTCTCCCACTGAGTAGCACCCTCAGCCCATTTTTAAATTTTTAACTTGAGACAGGGTCTCGCTAAATTATGCAAGCTGCCTCTGACCTCAAACTTGTGCTCCTCCTGCCTCTGCTTTCTGAGTTGTTGGAATGGCAGGTGTGTACCACTGCCCCCAGATGAAAGAGTGAGTTTTATGGTAAGTGACAGGTATCCCAATATAGCTGTTATTTAAAAACAAGATGAAGGACTGGGCACATAGAGAGGTTGCCTAGCATATGCAAGGCCTTGGGTTTGATCTCCTGTCCTGAAAAACAAATGAACACCCAAACTCAAAACAAAACCCAAACACCCCCTCCACCAAGGTGAAAATCTTTGTTGATTCTCTTCGACAGCAAGCTGGGGAGGTGTGTTCTTGGGGACCTTTTCTGTTGCATCCAGGGTTTGTTTTCCAGAGGACTGTAGTAACTGGACACAGGCAGATAGTCCAGAGGGCAAGGCCACCGTCTCCTCCACCCTCTGAGAGCAGAGAGTATTGCCCAGGAGGGGAGGGCACCGCCTGGCGAGGGAGAGGGTCCAAATGCAAACTTCACTCTTGCCCAGCCAGTCCCCCTCGCCCTCGGTTGTAGCCACTAAGCACCATGTGATTTCTCAAGTGCATATCCTCAGGGACTTCCATTACAATGTGACTTAAATGCTGACTTGATTCCTAGCAGACTAGGAACCTGCAATTCTCACCCATCTTTAAAGTAAGAGATCCTATAAATGCTGGGAGACTGGAGTCACTGTGTAGCTCATGATGAGATCACAGCCAGGGATCTGTTGTCTGCTGGATCAGGAGAACAATCACTGGGACCTCAGGCCACACCAGCTGGGCTGGGGCCTAGCTCACCCCAGCACCACCCAAATGATGCCCAGGCTGGGGTTCTTGGACCTGGCCCCTGGAACACATTCCCCCAGGGAAGAAAGGCCATAGTGTCCTGCGTTGGGCTAGGCGGTGCATCATGTCAAGTCACATCTCAGCAGGGAGGTGTTGAGAACATACTGAGGGACAGAAAGCCACCTGGATCTCAGTAGAGCACAAATAGAATGAAAGAGAGGCTAGGCCCATTGTGAGTGTGGAAAAAATGCTCACAAGTTCCCTCCAACTAAATTGTTCTTTATGCAGCCTTTTTCTGTTTAAACAAACAAACAAACAAACAAAAAACCAGTTAAACACACCCAGGTTTCAAAATATTGGTGGGAATGGAAACTTTATAGCCATACTCTTTTTCTACTTGTTGATAGTTAATGTCCCCAGTAAGCTCATGACCAGATATGGTGGTTTTCTTTAGCTGGAGGCATAGACAACTCATCTAGTCTTACACTGTTGATCATAAAAATGGGTGAGAGGAGGCTGGAGGGTAAGGGTCTCCCGTGGCTTACATACTGGAAATGAGCAGAAACAGAGACCAATACTATGCATAGTGGGTGTCTTAATCTGCTTTCTGTTGCTATAACAAAATGCCTGGGGCTGGGTGATACATGAAGAAGGAAGGAGGTCTGCTGAGCTCACAGTTATAGAGCTGAAAAACACGGCATCAGTCCAGTTCTGCTCTGGGGAGGCCTTCTTTCTGCATCATAGCATGGTGGGTGGCATTGTGGTGGAAGCATGTTCAGAGGGAGAGATCACATAGTAAGATAGCAAACCTGGGGAATGTAGGGGCCAGGCCTGATGGTTCATCTCAACCTTCTCTCTCAGGAACTAACAAGGGTCCTGGGAGAACTATACCAATCCCTCCTGAGGGCAGCGCCCCCAAGGACCCAATCACAGTGTGCTAGGCCCAGCCTGTTCAAGGTCCCACCGCAGGCAATGACTCTGAGGCCAAGCTTCCTACATAGGAACCCTCGGGGCCAAAGCACAGCAGTGGGTCATCATGGGAAATGAGGCTACCATCTAAATCCTTTAATCATATGTATGTCACAGCCTCTCAGGGGCCTTCTAGAGGCCCCCCATAATACCCATTAGGCTGGGGACTTCTCCCTACTGACATGGAGACAGGGGTGTGGAAAGGCCACAGCTGCCCCTGAGCTCGGCCTAGCAACCATTGCTAGTTATAGGATTCTTTGGGGGAAAGATGCTGTAGAGAAGACTGTCCCCAGCTGAGGACTATCATGACTTTTAATAAAATCCCAGCACTCCTCCACAAGCCTGCCCCTACCCAGGGGCTGATAGGGGCCAGCAGCAGGAGCCCACCTGGGACAGCTGCATGAGGCCTGGCGGCATCACGAGGAAGGGACGAGGCACAGGACCAAAGCATCTCTGAACACAGCCCTTCCCACGGTAGGGTGTAGAGAGGGGGTTCAGGGGCTGCTGATGCTGGGGGGGGGGGGGCGGCAGCAGCAACTCAATAATTTATATCAGGCTTAAAGCCTAATCTGGATTCATACTTTGAGACTTAAGATATTTCTAAAACCAAGAGAATGAATAATGAAGCCCATTTTGATCCTTTGAGGGCACCCATGAAGATGAAATGCACTCTTCAGGTGATGGAAAGAGGGCTGAGTTGGCAGGGGACTTCAGGGAGTTTAGGATGGAAATGCACTCTTCAGGTGATGGAAAGAGGGCTGAGTTGGCAGGGGACTTCAGGGAGTTTAGGATGGCGAAATATTATGTAGGATATTGTGTGAGTGAATACGTGTTGTCCAGCATTTGTCAAAAGGCACAGACTGTGGAACACAAAGTGTGTATCCTCACATTAATCAGGGACATTCATGACGAACAAGCATCAGTATGGGTTCATCAGTCCTGGCAAAATATCCTACTAGTGCAAGATGTTTGGGAGAAGGACCTGGCAACCAACTCCCAGAAATCAATCTGCCATTGAAAACTCTATGAATAGCAGAGAAGCACTGACAATAGTGTTTCACCTGTTGTATGTAGGGTTGCTATGAGTTGGACACAGACTCGATAGTACCTAACAACAACAACAACAACAACAACAACAACAGTGGAAGATGTTAATTAGCAAGGAAGTCAAGAGGCAGGGCAGAGCACAGCTCTCTGCCCTTTCTGCTTAGTTTTTCTGTAAACCTAAACAACAACAGATGGATTAACACAGTGTCTGCAACAATGGGCTTAAACATAAATAAGATGGTTTGCCTGGCACAGAATCGGCAAGTGTTTCGATCTGCTGTACATAGGGTCGCTATGAGTCGGACTCGACTCGACGGCACCTAACAACAACAACAAACAACAACAAAAAGTCTATTAAAAAATAGCCTTTGGCAAAATGTAGCAATGTAAGTTTTTAGTAAATAATTATCTATGTAGAGTGGAATCCTTTGGTAAACAGTGGAGCTGGGAAAAGACAGCTGATATCCATCATCTGGGAGAAGGACCTGGCAATCCACTCTCAAGGCAATCCCGAAACAGTCTGCCATTGAAAACCCTGTGAGGATCACTATGAGTCGGATACCAACTCGACAGCACCTAACAACAACAACAACAACAATCCATCATCTGGGCAAAAGAGAGCCACAGAGTTTCTGGAAGGTCCACCCGGTGATGGGGTGGGGCCTCTTCTAGTCTCCAGGAGAGGAATTCTGCATCCCAAACACTGGCAAATCCCTGTCATTTCCCTCGGGGACTCATCTAAGTGTAATTGGCAGACTGCCTGCATCAGATGTGGAAGGACAAATCTTGGGTCTTTCCTGAAACTTAGTAAGTTGGAGCTGGAGCCGAGAAGGCTGCACTTTTAACCAACAGCACAGGTGATAATTGGACCCGTTAAGTTTGAGAGTCACCGAGGTATTATCTCCAGCATGGAGCTCAGCATTCGCGTGTGGTACACGTTCCATGCAGAAATGGATTTAGAACCCCAGCCCACCAAAGGATTATCAGAAGTGGCTGGGCAACAGGAGGTTGTTTCATGACCCAAGACTACTTACAGTTTAAGCAGCCGTGACCACAGAAAGGCAGTATTTTATTAACGACCCACAGAAATCACACAAAGTGATGTGGAATCTTGCGGTCTGACTGAATTCATTAGAGGATCAGGGAGAACATCCAGGGCCAGGCCAGCTTCCCAGAAGCTGCTAGTGAAAGAGAACACAGTCCACTGTCCCCAAATCCGGGAATGAGACACAGAGGTTCCACTTGCAAACCTGAACTTGTCTGCAGAGCTCCAATCCAAGCCAGGTGTAGGACTGCTGATGTTCCACACGGCTCTAAGGTTGTCAATGTTTCTGGGATCACGCACTCTCATGACTTTCTCATGAAAAAATAACACAGTTGTAAAATGAATATCTCAAAGAAAGATGTGCTAATGGGAGTGTTAACCACAATTCACTATTTACAACTCAGTTTTAATTTTTTATTCAACAAATGTTTATTGAGCACTAACTATGTCCTGGGACTGGAGTTTAGCTCAGCTGGTAGATTGCTACTCTGCACTCTCTGAGGCCCTGGGTTCAATCCCCAGCACTGCAAAAAAAAAAAAAAAAAAAAAAAAAAAAAAAAAAAAAAAAAAAAAAAAAAAAAAAAAAAAAAAAAAAAAAAAAAAAAAAAAAAAAAAAAAAAGGACGTGGTGGGCCACTCCCTAAACAATTTCAAAACAATCAGCCATTGAAAACCCAGTGAGGAAGGCCGGGCATGATGGCACATGCCTGTAATCCCAGCGACTTGGGAGGCAGAGGCAGGAGGATCACAAATCATATACTATGTCATTTACCCAATTCAGCAGTTCTTAGTATACTCAGAGTTGTACAACCTTCCCCACAGTCAATTTTACAACATTTTTATCATTCCACAAAAAAACCCATAGCCCATTATCTCCTTTGGTTCAGGCCCTGGAAACCATGAATTTGCTTTCATTGTCTCTGGATATGCCTGTTCTCGTAAAGGGAATCATGGTATTTGTCCTTTTGTGACTGGCTTCTTTTATTTATTGTGATTCCAAGGTTCACCATTGTTGTCAGGTGCCGCTGAGTCGGGTCTGACTCATAGGGACCCCATGTACAACAGAACGAAACACTCTCCAATTCTGTGCCAGGTACACAATCTTATTTATGTTTAAGCCCATTAGGCTCTGCATATTGCAGCAAATATCAATATTTTGTTTCTTTTATGGCTGAATAATGTTCCATTGTGTAGATATGCCACATTTTATCTATTCATTGATCAGGTGATGGGCATTTGGTGATTTCTAGGTTACACAAGTTACAAAAACCATCGAAACAATTTCTCACCTGGATACTCAGAGAAAAAGCAAACTAGCAGACTGGCTAAAACCCAGTTCTGGGGTACCATGCTGTCAGGAACCTGTGCCCCTTCTACCCACACAGGGGTGGAGATTAGCAATGAGATCCACTTAAGACTACACCCGAGCTGAGTCTGAGCATGGCTCTCCTTGGCACCCTGGCCAATTTGGCATGAAAATCCACCCCGAGTAAGCTCCAGTCAAACCTGAGAAGCTACAATTTAGCTTCAGTTGGATCCACTTAAAATAATAATGACTCAATTTGCCCCATTGAGCAAGACTTTCCTAATCTGATAAAGTGATCTTCATTGTACGATCACATAGGGACACGGCAAGTGCTACTTTGGTCCCAGGTTACAGCTGCCTCCTGGCAGCATGAATCCCAACGTTCCTGCCTTTCCTGTCCTCCGTAGGGGCCGGGCCGCCTAGGGAACGACCCTCTGCACCGCCACCCGGCAGCACCACCCTCTGCACCGCCACCCGGCAGCACCGTGTCCAGCGTCGGTGGCCCGGAAGGAGGCTAGAGGCCGAGCGCGAAACTGCAGCGAGCTCGCAGTGGCCGTCGCTCACACCGAGCCGCCCGCTCTGGGCGCCACTGTCCCGGGGGCTCGGCGGGGACCGAGCCCAGCTCCCCTGCTCCAGGCTCGGCAGGGATGCCAGGGACAGAAATCAAATCGCGCTGAGCAAGGGAAGCCCGCCAGGGGCTTTGAAAGGACGGGAAGTGGCCACAAGGGCAGCATGGGTGCGGGGAACGGGGCTGGGGAGGGCGGGGAACCCGGCATGGGGTGCGGGTGTGAGCGTGGGTGTGAGCATGTGCGAGCTTTGGAGTGCGTGGCTATGAAAGCATGCGTGTGTGGGTGTGCGAGGGGGCGTGCATGTGACCCTGCGGGTGTGAGCGTGGGCCTGTGAGTGCGTGTCAGCGTGTGTGGGAACATGGACAGTGTGCTTAAAGGTGGCCTGTGGTCATGCAAGCGATTTGGTTGTCTGCACATTCCTGGGGACATTTTAACAATTTATCATGTTAAAATTACCTTTTAACTGTCGGTCTTCCGTGTCCACCCTGACCAACCTTAAAAAGACTTAGACAAATAGATTGACATATTCCACATTCATATATATATGAAATTCAATGATAAAAATACAAACATTACAAATCAGCCAACAATTTTTTAATGTGGTCCCAATTAAAATTCCAATGAGATCTTTTATAATGTGATTCTAGGTTTAAATTCCATCTTTAGCAATAAAGATAGGAATAATCAAGCAAAGGTAATAAATATAGGACAATATTATGTTATAAAGCTGTAGCAATAAAGCAGATGATGCTGGTTTAGGAATAGCTAGGCCAATAGACCAGAACAGGACATTTAGGAGCACACGTAGTCGGATGCAGTAACTTGGTGATGAAGATGGAGTTTAGAACACCACACCAATGGGTTGGGATTGCTGACTCATCATTTGAAAAGTGATGGGCCAGCATGGCTTCTTGAATGGTTCAGTCACAATTATTTCTCCGCCCATACAGCAAATCTATACTGTGAGTTCACCCCTGAACACCGTTCTATGTGGCAGGGGAACATTAGTGTGCAGGAGTCAAGGGTCTTCCACTGTCAGGATGGTGTTATGCGAGTCCCTTTTTGAGCCTGTGGCACAGAGGATAAACATTGCTGCACAATAGCTGCATTTAGGTCTGCAGAGTCTGGTCCTTCTCCCAGGGGAGGAAAAAAAAAAAATCAACAAATGACCAGATGCAAGTGAAAAGCAATTTACCATGAGTTAACTAGTGTTTTTTTTTGTTGTTGTTGTTGTTTTTGTTTTTTTGTTTTTTGTTTTGAAAGAGAAAAGTCTTTGCTCTCTAGATTTCAAAATGAAAGATTGTGTGAATTTATTCAGTACATTCAGCAATGCAATTTTAAATGAATTCCATCATGACTAGTTGATCACTTTGAAGGAGAAAGAAACAGGCAGGGAGAGCTTTTTAAAAGAAGCTGATGAGGGCTGGGGCACAGCTCAGGCAAGATCACCTGCCTAGCATGTGGGGGGCCCAGTTGAACTCCAGCAGGGGGAAAAAAAAGATGGTGGTAACATGAATCACTTAACACCACTCAACTATGCAATTAGAAATGGTTGAAGTGGTGAATTTTATGTCATATATATATATATATATATATTTTTTTTTTTTTTTACCATTGTGTTAGCATTTGCATCACTGTGACAAAATACATGGCAGAATGGTGAAGGGAGGACGGATTTATTTTAGCTCATGTTTTCAGAGGGTCTCAGCCCATGCTGGTAGGGAAGACACAATGGTAGAGCAGGTGGTATGCCCATGTAGAGGAGGCTCTACACATCAAGGCAATGAGGAGAGAGGAGAGTCCAGAACTGGAGGCCAGGTCACCTTCAAAGGCTGACCCCCAGGAGCCATTTAGGCCAGAGAGATCCCACCTGCTTAAGTTCCACAGCCTCCCAGAACAGTGCCACCCACTGGGGACCAAACCTTCAAACATGAACCCTACGAAATACCTTAGATTGAAGCCATAACCCTGTGTCCCAGGCCCCTAAAATCTCATGGCCATCTTATAGTGCCAAATGCATTCAGTCCATCTGCAAGAGTCCCAAATGCCTAAACAGTTCCAGCATTGTTCAAAAGCCAAAGTTCGAGGTCTATACTGAGACTCAAGGCAATCTCTTAGCTGTGAGTCTCTCTAAAAATGACATACTTCCAACATATAATGGTGGAGAGTAAACATTCCCACTCCAAAAGGGAGGAAGAAGAGATCGGAGCAAAGCAAGACTGAAACCCAGCAAGGCAAACATTAAGTCCTGTAGCTTCATGTCTGTCATGGGAGCCTGTGGTGTCATGATCTGAGCTCCAGCTGGGTGGGCAGCCCTGCCCCTGTGGCCTTGCTGTTGGCAGGCCACATGACCTCTCTCTTGGGCCAGCTCCACTTGCTGGCAATTTTCCTTGAGAGGTAGTCCATGTTGCTAGTATCCTGGGATCTCCACTGAAAGTTAGGCTTCACCTCACATCTTCAAGCACTGCCCTTTCAGGGGCTCTCTGCAGGGAATCTGCCCCTGGTACATATCAACTAGCCTCCCAGGACTTTTTCTGAAACCAGGTTGTGGTGATTTCTTTAAGAAAGGCAGCTGTTATCCTGGTATGGGACTCGAGTCTCCCAGTCCAGTGACAGCTTTAGGATGGCATTTCTCTTCCTCTAAGTAGTGGACACTTGAGGAGCATGCACTGTGTGCAGGTCTTGTAGCCATGGGATGCGCTGTGAGACTTGTCACTCCCATGCATGATGATGCTGGTGGGAACACGCAGTGATGCCAATTCTACAAAAGTGTAGCGTGGGCGACCGACCATATAAAGTACATAGTGGACATGATGCTTAACACTCTGGTGCTGGCTTATGTGTATGTACTTATATAGTAGGCTTTTTATTGTTATTTTGGTGTGCAGCCCCCTTAAGACATATGATTGTAAACAGTATGCCATGGGCATTGAGGGGCCACTTCAAATGGCAGATCTACACCATCTAGGTTGGGGGCAGTGTGTTCTAGGATTTTCACACAGGGACACAATGGCCTTCCCCCTGTTAAAGGATGCATGAGTAAACCTTCTTGAACCAAATGGCTACATCCCAGTCACTTAGAGCAGCCAAGGGTCTGTCAGTTGCCAGCTGGGCTAATAAAGGTGGTAACTAATTCAGCTGTCTGCCCGTCACCTTTGTGTTCTGTCCTGGCCACATGACAGGCCAGATTTCCTCAAACCTATTCTGCCTCTGAGGAGTGCCTGACTTGAGAGTTCTTTCCTCATTTACCATGGCTTTTCCTTTTAACAACAGCAGTATAAAGGGACAGTGAGCCTGCAATCATACCACTGTGGCATCCTATCCAGATCTCAGAAGCCAAACAGGGTCAGACCTGGTTAGTACTTGGATGGGAACACCAGGTGTTCTAGGCTTGGGAGAAGGACCCTGCAACCCACTCCCAAAAAACAATCAGCCATTGAAAAACCTATGAATAGCAGAGAAGCACGAACAGTAGTGTTTTGTCTATTGTAAGTAGGTTCGCTATGAGTTGGACACTGACTTGACAGCACCTAAGAGCAACAACAAGGGATAGTGAGGAGGCTGTGCCTGGCACTGGATAAGCCATGGCTCCTTTTATGGGGGAAAGAACTCACGGATGAGCTTGGTGTAAATTACATGTCTAGACCTACTGATGACCTCAGGCAGGTAGTGCTACCTGTTCTGACTCAAAGCCTCTCTGTAAAATGGAGAAATAATGCTGTGCTCAGTAATCACCTCCTTTTATATCCTAAAGGTGATCAGAGAATTTCTGGGGCGTTTTCTCAGCCTATAAATTAATGCTGCCCACGCCCCAGGTTACAGGTCTCTCATTCTTCATTTCTTAGGTCCCAGGACCACAGGAAAAGAAGCTTTCAGACATGAAGCACAGAAATGACACCGAGCCACATGAGTTAATCCTAAAATTCAGTTTCTATCCATCCAGGAGCCCTTCCTGGTTTCATATCATAAAACTAAAAGGTCTTTGAGATGACTCCGTCCAGCAGTGGCAAATGTCTGGGCTGCAACCTCCGAGTGCCAGAACCAGCACCCAAGGAGACAGCATTGTCCCACCTGGGCTCTCTTGCACAGAGCCCAACCCCACCCTGCAAGCCCTCCTCCACTGGCCACTGCCCATGACTGCAAAGGCATTTGAGTTCGAGCCTTCTGGCCATGGCTTTCATTCATAGAAGAGGAACCTGGAGAGGCGGCATGGTGAAGCCAGGGCCTCCTGGCCAACAAGTGTCCCAGTCAGGGCCAAAGTCAAGCTCCAGGTCCATAGTCTTTTTATGCCTTTAAAGCTATTGAGGCCCAGCTTTATGAAACAACCCGTTTATTCAATCCATAGATTGAGCACCTACTATGTGCCAGGCATGGTCCCCAGATAAACGATTGGTCCCCTGTCATCTAGCTAGAGAGGAATCTCACAAACCACAGCATGAGCTGGGTCAAATTTCAAATATAGTAATTATGGCACCATTGAATTCAAGGACCTTAGAAGTATTACTCTCATAAAGAAGTTTACAAAGGCAATGAATCAGTGACTACAGCATGCTGGCAGCACCCTCGCTGGTAAATTTTGTATGGTGTCTCTGGTCTTTCCTGGGTGTTGTGCCATGGGATCCTATACCTGGAACACAACTATATATAGTTTCAGTGGAAAAACTATTATGGAAGGAAATTGAGCGCATGGTGCCAAGATTTACATAAAGGTTTAGGAGAGGAAACGATCTAATCCTCATGGCTCATGACTCTTGGTTATGGTTAAACTATTAACCAGAAATAATAGAATGTCACTTGAGCGTCACTATCCTGTCTCCCCTTGGTTGTATTGTAGGGAAAATAGCACTGAACTGAGTATCCAAAGATCTGGATTCTGGTTTGTTCCTCCCCAAGTTAGGTTGTGACACCAAATGAATCACTTTAATATCGCTGAGCCTTTTTCCTCATTTATAAAATGAGAATGACTGTTTGCCCTGCCTGCCCGGCAAAGGGGTTATTAAGATTAATAATAAATCTCCCCTGCTATTGTGATTTGCATTTGCAACCCTTTTGTAACCACCTTGCGAGGCTGGTAGGGCAGTTATAATTATCTCCAATTAAAGATGAGACATCCAAGGTTCAGAGACGTTAAGTAACTTGCTGATAGACACCCAGCTAGAAGGTGCTGGATGTGGGGTGTGAGCTGCCTGCTCCCATGTGAGTCACCCTCCCTCCTGCTGCTTCTCCCATGGAGGGCTCTGCCGCCCCTGAGCCTGTTGGCATGAAGCCCTGTCCACAAATCACCGTGGTGTCAAGGGTGCACAGGGTCACCGACGGTGGTGGCTAGCTCTCCAGGCAACTCTTGAGAGCTCAGAAATATTTGAGCTGCCCTTGGCAGGTTTTCTAGGTGCAGAAACTAGGACAGGATGTTTTCAGTGAGAGGCCGCTGTGCTCAGAGGGGTGGAGGCCTGCTGGCCTGGGTCAGCTCTGCCCCTCCACCACATCAGTCACTGTCTCCCAGTGTGTGTGTGTGTGTGTGTGTGTGTGTGTGTGTGTTTACACAAAGTGTGCATACGCCCACATGAACTACTTAGTTACAAACTCATAAATTCCAGTCCCTGTATTAATCCTTAAAAAGTAAACAACAGCCTAAGAGCCACATATACATATAGAACATGACTTACAAAATAGATACGTATGTATGACTTGTATTGGGAGAAGGACCTGGCAGCCAACTCCCAAAAATCAATCCGCCATTGAAAACCCTATGAATAGCAGAGAAGCATTGACAATAGTGTTTCACCTATTGTACTTAGGGTTGATGTGAGTTGGACACCGACTCTATGGTACCTAACAACACTAACAACATATGACTTGTATATAACTTAAACATAACCTATATTTTACATGTGTATAGAGAGAACATATATACACAGAATTTGCTGCAAGAGCCTATATATGTGTATTCATGTAACGTATACATACATGTGCATCTGCAGTGCTCAGGAGAAGAACTGAGAAGCAGCAGGAGACCCACCTGTGTCACTAGCCATCTGCTCCAGGGAGCAGGCCACCTCCTTGGCTCTGGGAGCCCAAGCCCCAGGAGGGGACCCCTGCCCTGCAGGGGATGCTGTCCTCCTGGCCTGCTTCCTGGGTACTTGCCACACCCTATGGCCCAGAGAGAGGGCGGCTGCCACACCCCACACACGGGTCTTTTCCACTGGGGCTCCATGGATGGGAGCAGCAACCCAAAGCAGTGGCTGCAAACCGAAAAATGTATGTGTGTGAGAGAAAGGGTGTGTGCATACTGCATGCATGTGTGCGAGTATGTATGTGCATATATGCACGCATGCACCTGAAACAAAAAAACACACTCAGCCTCACCACCTCTCATGTACTTGGAGATTTCAGCCAGTTCTGTCTTATATACAGGTTTGAGTGTGCCTTATCTGAAGTGCTTGGGACTGGAAGTCTCAATTTTTTTTCAGATTTTGGAATATTTACATATGTGTAATGGGACATCTGGGGGACAGGACCCAAGTCTAAACATGACATCCATTTACATTTCATACCCACCTATACACACAACCTGAAGATACTTTCCTACAGTATTTTTAGCAAACCTTCATTTTGATAGTGACGTGTACATGAAGGTTTGTTGTTGTTGTTAGGTGCCATCAAGTTGGTATCTGACTCATATGGACCCTATGTACAACAGACGAAACACTATTGTCAGTGCTTCTCTGCTATTCATAGGATTTTCAATGGCGGATTGATTTTTGGGAGTGGGTTGCCAGGTCCTTCTCCCAAACCTACAATACCTGGTGTTCCCAGGAGGTCTCCCCTCCAAATACTAACCAGGCCCAATCCTGCTTAGCTTCTGAGATCTGATGGGATTGGATGCCATGGCTACAGCTGCAGTTGTACATGGGGTGGAATTTTCTACTTGATGTGTTATGTCAGAAAGATTTGGATTTGGGAGCATTTTGGATTTTAGATTTTGGGCCTGTAAATGCTCAACCTGTAAACGCAATGCTGGTTCCAGTTTAATATATCAACCGTCTGACCCTCTACTGGGTCAGCATCCAAAGCTTCCCAATGAAGCAGGATCTTTCCAGGGGGGGTTCTCATAGCCCCCCACACCAGAGTGGTAGCTTTGCTGTCTAGGAATGGACACTAGGGGTGTGTGGACCCTGTCCCCACTGGCTCCCACCAAAGCCCAGCCTTCTGACAAGCTCCAGGCCTCAGAGCTGGGGTTTGCCTGCCTGCTCCACCCCTCAGCCCCATCATGGCAGGGAGGAAGCCCAGGCTCCAGGATGCCCCAGGAGCGCTCTCTGTCCCTTCTCTGCCTCCAGCTCCTTCTGCCCTCAGGGCTTGGTGCCTCCACCGCCAGCCCCTCCAGGCTGACCGGCATACCCTGAGCACACGGGCTCAGCAGGGACAGGTGCACAGCTAGGGAGAGGGTGGGCCCTGGCCAGAACTGCAGTGTGTGGCTGAGGGAAGGGACTTAGGGACAGGGTCGCATTTTAGGGGAGAAAATAAAATGAAAGCTAGAAAAAATGTCCACCTGAGTCATCCATGGCACAGGGCTGGCTGAGAGGGACAGGCCAGGAGCCAGGTGAACCGCAGACCCATGAGATGCCAGTGCATAGAGAAACAAGCGGGAGGTGAGTGGCCGAGTCAGACCCTGGCTGACCAGTGCTCCCCACAGAGTCGGCCCTCTGTGGGGAGCGTCTGCGAGGGGCTCTGGCCTGCCCTGGTGATGCCCACCCTCAGGTCTGCTGGCTCCAGAGCAGGCCTGAGTCTCCTGTGCCTTTGCGTCCCTCATGTCCAGCTGTCCCTCATGTCTCTAATGTCCCTCATGTCTAGCACTGAGTGGGCTTGGGAGCCTCCCTCCACTCCTGTGGCCAGACACACTTCCCGTGAGTCCCTCCCCACCCCGGCCTCTGGTGGAAGAAATGTGTCTATTAACCCAGATTCCATTCCTGCTCCTTAACACAGGCAGAACACCAAAACTTGCTCACTGTGGATATTTTAGAAAAGAAAGAGGAGATGACAAAATTCAGCCATAATCCAGAGGTAACCACTACTACAGTTTTATAGCTTTTTTCCCTTTCTCTTTCAGTTCTGGGGGTTTGAACTCAGGGCCTCACACATACCAGGCAAGTGCTCCACCACTGAGCTGCACAACCAATCCCTCTTTACTTTTTTATCATGAGACAGGGTCTTGCTAAGGTGACAATCTGCCTCTGGCCTCAAACTTGCTATAAACTCACTGTGGTCCTGCCTCAGCCTCCCAAGTTGCTGGGATTACAGGGCTCACCGGGGCCAGTTTACAGCATTTAAAAAACAAAAAACAAAAAAATCAATTCTCCATGTGTGCTTGTTATTCCAAGTAGTTCACAACATGTTCATGTGACTGATTGAAATGGGCATTGGAAACAATGACGGCAGTGGTTTTCAAATTCTGTGGTCCATCATAAGAAAGGGTCTACCACACCCTCAGGCATCCATGTGGCAGCACTAAAAGTCCTATTAGACAAGACACATCCTTACCAAATACCACACACTTTGTGTTTCTGATCTTATTGTTACTGGAAGGATGAGTCGGCAGGTCCAGCAGGTCTGGGAGGCCTTGCTGGTAGACCAGCAGCAGCTCCTTTCCTGATACAGCAAATATTATCTTGATTTGTTTGTGTTCAGTGTATAAAAGAATTTATATGAAACAAAAGTTATAGTAGAAAATATAGGTATAGGTTATTAAAGATAGAGAATATAGACACAGATACTAAATAAAGATGGGAGAAGGACCTGGCAACCCACTCCCAAAAATCAATCCGCCATTGAAAACCCTATAAATAGCAGAGAAACACTGACAACAGTGTTTCTACTGTTGTATGTAGGGTCGCTATGAGTCAGACACCAACTGGACAGCACATAACAACAACAACAACAACTAAATAAAGATAGTCCACCTTCAAGATGTGAAGGTGGGCAGTAGTGAAGGACTACTGCTGCCTAGAGCCAAGGTCACATGTGTCCTTTATAGTGAAATTTGGACTCTCAGAGGAGGAAAGAAACATTCCTTGGGTCCACGCCTGGAATGAGCTGATGGACTCCCCAGTGCCTTCTGAAGAATGGGCCCAGAAGCAGACGTTTCAAAAGGTTAGGAATCTGAACGGCTGTGGTCTTGCTAAGGGAGCAGGCTCCGTTGAACAATGTCCTTTCCATTTGCTGCGGATGGGTGAGTCTCATAGTCCTTGTCACCCTTTATGGCTCAATGCAGGGGTGATTTTAGCCCCCTTCCTCCTGACAGGGGAGCACTGACCAATAGATCAAGGCATTGGTAGAGAGGGAGCTCACCTTGTAGTCATATCTCAAGGCTGGGAAGCACATGGCCAGAGAGCAAATGACTGGGAAAGAGGTGGCTGCAGAGGTCCCTTAATTCTCTGTCTTCCTGCCTGTCACCCTGTAACACTCTTACAATCCACTCTATTTAGTGAAGACAAAATGCTGACTGCAATTTGTGTACAGAAACCAAGTCCGGCTTACCCACACACACCACTGCTGTTCCACAGTAGGAAAATACTTAATCTCACTGTTTTGAAACACTTGTCTTCCTCTAACTTTACACAGTTGGTTAGAAGATTTTTTAAATTGTGGTAAGACATATATAACATAACATTGACCATTTTAACCATTTCAAGTGTATAGTTTAGTGGCATTAAAGTACATTCACATTGTGGTTAAACCATCACCATCATCTGGCAAAACTGAAACTCTATCCCCATTAAATCACAACTTCCAGCCCCACCCTTACCCCCTTGTGCTATCAACTACAACTCTTTCTCTTTAATTACTACCTACCACATTCTACACATCTATCTATCTATCTATCTATCTATCTATCTATCTATCACCTATCTATCTAACTATTTTGATTTACATTTCCCTGTTGACTAGTGACATTCAGCATCTTTTCATGTAATTACTGGTTGTTTACATATCTTCTTTGAAGAAATGTCTCTTCAGGTCCTTTGTTTTTGAGTCACTTTTGTGGTTGCTGTTGTTTTGTTTTGTTTTTGTGGTTGAGTTGCTAGCTTAAGAATTTACTCAGTAAACTCAGGATTTATATTCATCCCATTAAAAGTTTGAATTCTCTGTTGAGTCTTTGCCATTTCCTCTGCCTTCTTTCTGGGATAGTATCCGGGTACAGACTGAGGCTCACATAAGCTGCTGTGGTAAATATACCCCAATATACATACAATGGCTCAAAAGCATCAGAGATTAATTTCTTCTCTCCGTCAAGTCCTAAATGTGTGTTCTAGGTCGTTGAGTAATATATTTACACCAGAAAATCCCCTGATGGGGCTTCCTCATCCTGCAGAGCCTTCTCTCTAGGATCTCGCTGCTGCTGATGTCCCTGAGAAGGGCCCACAGGTCTCTCAAAAACCCTTGCCTGGAACTGCAGGCACCTCTCTGAGCATCTCCATGGTGCAGAAGTTCATTCCTTGCCAGTCCTGCCTGCAAGGAAGCTGGGGAAATCAAACCCTCTTCCTGATGGAGTGGAGATGGTGTGGGGGGAACAGCTTAAGTCTCCTCTTTTGGAGGCAGCTGGCAACGCAGAGGCTGGGAAGGGTCCTGCCACGTGCTCTCTGGCCTAGCTGAGGCATCTCTGTCCCAGGTGCAGTTGTTTCGGATGCAGCTGGTCCAGCTGGCCCCTGGGCATCCCTCAGGACTGGCAGGTCAGCCTGAGGTGGGTCGGCCCCATGTGGAGCTCAGTCCTCAAGTGCCATTGGAATGGATGAACCCGGGGGCAGCAGATGGAGGGACCCAGAAAAGAATAAGACGAAGGAAAGCCAAAGAGAGAAAGAGAAACAAATGGTTAGAAATCAAGAGTGTTAAAGTGTAAGAAGATGTGGAGACCCATTGCAGAAAGGAGAAAAACAATCAGAAATACAAATCCACAGCAGATCAAGGGGTGGTATTAATACTGAAAACAAAACCCAAACAGCAGAGTGAGGTAGCCACAGGCCATTAAGATTGTTATCTGAGGACCCAGAAAGCATAGGCAAACTCACAGAGTGGGAGAAATAACGCATTTCTGAAATTCTAACGCAGGCATGTAGATCTTCTAGGATCACCCAGTGGTAACTGAGACCCTAGTTATACTACTGGGGTCCAAATCCCAGCTGTGTCACTTACTAGAAGTATGAGCAGTTACACACAGCAACTGCCATGCTGATCTTCCCAACTCCCAAACAAGTGTAATAACAGTCCCTACCTCAAAGTGTTGAGCATTGAGTTAGAGTTCATAAAGCATTTAAAAGAGTGTCCGGCATGTCATAGGTTAGCGTCCATTGTTAGTACTGCAATACTATGTTTAGACAAGTTTCTTAAAAAGAGGGCCATATCTCTGTCCTTTGTATATTCCACCTTGTGTATTGCCTGCACACAATAAGTGCTCATCAAAATGCACACCACTGAGTTAAAGAGAAATGTAATCCTAAAGCTGTAACTAAGACTGGGAGACCTTGAGTCCCACAGCAGAAAGGATAATAGCTGCCTTTCTTAAGGATATGATTATAACCTTGGAGAAACTGTTCATGCAACTTTAGATTTTCTGTGATTAGTTTTGTCCAGCCAAGACCAGGAGGACCAAGTATTTTGACATATGCCTAGATTTTAGAAAAGCAGATTTCATCACCTGAGATGCAAAACGATGAAACATTCTAAAATGTTGTAAAATTACCAAACAGTGGAGCATTTGCTACGATTGCATTTTATATTTCTGAGGATAAAAAAGAAAGCGCATCCATAGAAATAAATGGGAACTATACCAGACACTTTCTGATGATGCAAGATTTCTAAAGGGTTGTACATATGCAGTTATCTACAGCTGTACCACCCTGGCATCTGATCCTGTCTGATCTCAGAGGCTAAGCAGGGTTGAGCCTGGTTAGTACTTGGATGGGAGAATGCCTAGGAATACTGGGTGCTATAGACTTGGAAGAAGGACCTGGCAGCCCACTCCCAAAACAATCAACCATTGAAAACCCTATGAATAGCAGAGAAACACTGACAGTGGTGCTGGGCATGGCACAGTGTTGGGAAGTGCTTTCTTTGTCTATTGTACATAGGGTTGGTATGTGTTGGATCCAACTCCACGGCACCTAACAACAACAAATATACATGAGTGATATAAAGTAGCAAGAATAGCACCAAATAGGTGAAATCTAAAAATATGGCTATAAATACAAGCTGTAATACAATACAAAGGACAATGAAGAGTTAAGTCTACTGCCTATGGCTGATAGTTGAATGCTCACTGAAAATAGATAAAAAGTGATAGTTATCTTCTAACTTGGTTCTGTCATTTAGGGAGAAACATGTTTAGACTGAAAGTATAGATGGAATGATTGAAAAAAAAACCCTGAAATCCAATATCAGTAAAGCAATTAAAAGAGACTTCACAAAACCTCAGAAGAGAAATGAGAGTTCAGGGATTCTTCTTATAAAACTATGTCTGCCAGGTGCAGGGAGCATGCCTGTCATCCCAGCTCTCAGGGGGCGAGGCAGGAGGGTCACAAGTCTGAGGCTAGCTTGGGCTACGTAGTGAGACTTGTATCAAAATACCAAAAATAAATAAATAATAAATAAATAAATAAACAGTAAGGCCCGCTGCTAGGGCCTGTGGGTTCTCCATCTATGGATTCAGCCAAGAGTTGAAAATATTTTTTAATCACATCTGCACGGAGCATGTATAGACTATTTTTCTTGTTTTTATTCCCTAGACAATGCAGTATGACAACTGTTTTCATAGCATTTACATTGTATCAGGTATCATAAATCATTTGGAGATGGTATAAAGTATGTGGAAGAAGGCACACAGGTTCCATGGAAATCCTATTTTATGTATTTATGTATTTTATGTATTTTATGTGAGGGACTTGAGCAGCTACAGGTTTTGGTATGTTTGGGTAGTCCTGGAACCAATCCTCTGGGGACACTAAGGATCAGCTGGACTTGCTATCAACCCTCCCCATTTCCTCAACTGGAAAGAATACAAAACACTCAATGGTCAGACTTCTAGTTCAGAAGAAAAAGCTGCAGGAACAGAGTCAGGAAGTCACTCAGACTATATCAGGCAGACAGGTATGAACAGGATTAACTAGGACTGGCAGGTCAGCTTTTCAAATATGTTCCAGCAAACAAGACAGAAAGGGGTGGGAGGGAAAGGGAGCAATAAAGAAAGAGACAAGATCAACCTAAGAGAAAACATAACTTAAAGAGTAGAAGTAAATTCTTCACAATTGCTTCACCCCGCCAAACCAAATCATTTGATAAGAATATGTACAGTCAAAATTGAAAAAAATAGTTACACAAAGAGATCAGAAAGAGAGACTGCAGAAGTAAAGAAACAAGACTAAAGTCTGTTAACAGACAGATTAGACAAAGGGTAGAAGCACAGCCTGGTGGAAACTAAATTAGCAGCACAGGAGAGAGGTCTGGTATGATCCTGGAAGACATCCGTGAAAAAGAGAGGAAAATTAAACCAGGAAGACCTGAATCCATGCAAGTGTCAAAGACAATCCACACAAGGATTGAGGCAGAGAATTCACAAATGGAACAGAAGAATATTCAAAGACATAACACAAGAAGATTTTCTGAAAAGGAAAAAGAACAGTGTATTATTATTTTGCAGTACCAGGAGTTGAACTCAGGACCTCACATATGCTAGGCAAGTGGTCAACTACTGAGGCATACCCTGTTTTTACTTTTTATTTTGGGACAAATTCTCCCTAAATTGCACAGGCTGCCTCTGGCCTTGATCTTGCAATCCTCCTGCCTCAGTTTCCTGAATCACTGGGATTACAGGTATGCATCAGGAGCCTGGTTGAGAACAGCATCTCAATATCAACATTTTGATATAGAACACTCAAGTAATAGTGAAGCAATTGAATTTTAAGGATAAAGAATGAGTTCTTAAGACATCAGGCAGAAAAATCAAAACATCTTTTAAGGTAAAAAATAAAAATAAAAAGCATTCACACACACACACACACACACACACACACACACACACACACACACACACACCCGCCAAGAGAAAGCCCAGACCCAATCTGATGTGCAACTTCCTTCTAATAGCAATCAGTGCAGGAGAAAACAGAGCAATGTATGTGTGGGGATAGTTATGAAAAGTGGGGGTCCCAGGAGCATCATGCAGCCAATGCCACTCTGGTGGGGCAGCCCATGGAGCCCTTCACAAACATGAAAGGACTCAGGGCTGGAGACACTGTGGTTTGACGGACATCCCATGAGACAATCCAGAATGATGTGGTCACTAGGGGAGATGAAGATTGTAAGCCTAGGCAAAATAACTAAAACAGAGAGGTGCAAGCAGGGAACAGGCCAAAAGAAGCAAGGATATATTGTCGAGAATGAACAGGACTGTCAAAAGTTGAAATGCATGCTTTGAAAAAAACATCAACAATCATCCTGACCTCTGAGTGTTCTTCATTTCTTTGTTTAAATTGAGGAGTAATTTTTAGGAAGTGACAAGACATTTTCTTTTTTGAGCTTCAAAAATTCCTTCAGTTTAGTTTTCTTCCATTAATTTCAATGAAAACGAAGTATAATTTTTTTTTTTTAACTAACAATGGTATTTTAGGACTTTTTTTTTTCAGTGTTAGGAGTTGAACCCAAGACCTCACACATGCTTTGCAAGTGCTCTACCACTGAACCACACCTCCAGCCCATTTTACAGTTTTTTTTAAAAGTTTGAGACAGGGTCTCGCTAAGTTACACATGCTGCCTCTGGCTTCCAACTTGTGATCCTCCTGCCTCCACCTCCCGAGTTGCTGAGATTATAGGTGTGGGCCACCTTGCCAGATGGATGGTTCTATTTTTATGGGAGCATTTCTCTCCATATGGCCTCCCATCTGTGTCTATGCTTGGGGACAAATCTGAGGTGATGCTTCCTTACCATTAATGACAGTAACTTCTGGCTGTGGAATTGGGGTATTCTGTCTGCTGTATTTCTGTTTAATTTATTTTAGTACTTTGTATTGTAATTTATATCATCTTTATAAAAACAATGGCATAAATTTTCCTTAAAAAAACCTGGAAGCAAATTATGTCATGAAGGCAATAGTGTCTAATCTGGAGGGAATATGGAATGTGTGTGTGGGGGGGTTCCACTTTCTCATTTAAAAAAGTGGTTTTGAAGAGATTCTAGCAGAGTTCAAAGTGACCCTAAAATGTCTAAACTTCCTGACCTGGACAAATTACCTCCAGAGCAGTCACTCTAGCCAAGAGAACTGAACCGCTGTGAATTTTAAAAGAAAATCATAGCAAATAGGAAAGGGCTGAGATTTTGGGTTTAATTTTCAAAATGAGGGAGAAAATAGATTTTTCAAGCCACACTCTGTCGATTGACATTTATCCTGGAAATAATCTATAATGATTTTTTTTAATGAACTGATTTATGGGTACAAATAAAAAAGAGAACAAAGTCATGTCAGTCTCAAACAGTTATTTTTGAGAGGCTCACTAGAAAGTTAAGATAAACGTGTAAAGGTGCTTCATCCAGACTTCTACCCTGGAGAACCGAACAGACCCAGGAGTATGGGGAACAGGAGGCTGATGACCATTGGTGGGGTTCGGGACACAGCTCCCTAAATAAGACCTGGCACTGTGGCTGAGGGAACAGAGAGCCAGGGAGGTCCCGCTGACCTCCTGCCCTCCTTCCCCGAAGCAGGCTGTAAAAATGGCCCTGACCTTCCTCTGGAATGGTCCTAAGACCTCCATCAGAGAGCAGCGAAAACTCAGAGAGGAAGCTGAGCCAACAGGCCTTGCTGAGTCACCCCAGCTGATGGCTGTTAATGACCTCTTTGGCTAATTATACCTCTGTGTGGCTCTCCTCCCTTTGTCAAACCTGGGCATAAAAAAATCCATGTTTCCAGTTTCTTGGAGTCATTTCCTCACGAAGGTTCCTGTGCACGTGAAACTTGTATTAAATAAACGTATCTGCTTTTCTCTTGCTCTGTGGCCTCAGACTGGAGCCTAGTGATGGCTGGGGAAATAAATCTTTTGTTCCCTACCCAGTTTCAAGCCACTGCTCAGCTGGGTGTGGATTGGTGGCAGAGTGCCGACCGAGGCCCTGGCTTCTAGTGGCAAACAGGGTCAAAAGTTGTTTTCTAGCTAACTCTCTCTTAAGTTGTTTTTCAGAGGTTCCTGGGAGACAGAGATAAGCACCAAGTAGCTTCAAGCCAGCTGGGACCATCCCACCAGACAAGAACATCAGGGAACAGGGACCCTGAGGGAAGACCTTTGCCTCATCTGAATGCTCAAACCTCCATCCTCATTTCCATAATGTGGGGTGTCTGTGGGAACTGCACAGGCTCAGATTTCACCACACCACCTTTACCTCTCTTGAATATGCATTCCCTGTTCTGATAGATTTATCCACCTTGCCCAACTTCCAACAGTTACAGCTTTGGAAGAGATTCCCTGTGGGGTCTCCTTATATGCTGCAAATAAACTTTGTGTAACAACTACTCTTGGTGTTCTATTCTGATTCGATGTCCGCCAAGAGGGAGACTCAGCGAGCCTGATAGCAAAGGGAGTGAGGATCTTTGGCTTTTAATTTAATGTTTTAATAATCATAAAATCATCTTTGAAATTACTGCTTATATTTCTTCCATAAATGACGAATATCTGTGAAAGCAACTTCTATGTGTCTTTAACACTCTTCTTTAATGGGATCCCTTCTCTTGAGGGCACAAAATGTTCTCTAGAAACAAAATGCCACCAACGGAGACTAATCTAATGTCATAAAAGGTCTAATTATTTTCAAAATGCATTTTCAAAACAAACAAGTCACGGCAAACCCTACTCTGAGGAAAATCCTATTAGCTTCATCAAAGTTGAAGCCATCGAGAGACTGGAAATGGTTCTGCGCTTTGGGGAATGACTTAATGGCACTCCAAGTGCTGGAATCCTTTTGACTATTGAAATATGTTTGCATTAATCTAGGTCATTTGTGTATATGAGGCTTCTTCTAATGGCTTCCTCATTTAGTTATTTAACGCTTTAGAAAATTGTGTCTCAGAGGCAAAAGAAAAGATAGGAAAGTGTGAGCTCAGTACACTAATATTTGTGGAATGGGTCAGGTTGAAGGCTGTTTTCATTAAAATCTGATTGGGCCTTTGGCTCCCAGCTTGGCTATGGCTCTCTCCTCTAATTCCTTCCTGAGCCCTCCAGACCATGTTAAATACCTACCCATGCCGGGCCCTGCCAGCTCCCTCTGAGTGCCTCTAGCACCATGGGACTCTGCATCCTCCTCTTGTTCTGCCCAGATGGTTTCTCCAGGGCTGGCTGTGTCCTGTTGGTTAAATACAGAGACCCTGGCTAATTACCCCATAGTCAGCTGGCACCAATACAGCTGTTGAATAAATGAGTTTTTCAGTGACATTCATAAAAAATGAAACTTATAAGAGCTAGCAGGCAGTTGGGGACCCATAAGTTCACCTGGTGAGTAGCTCCTCCAGGTACAAAGCCCCTAAAGAGGGAGATTGGAAGAGGTCTATGGAAACTTACTCGGGCCAGGATTCAGGCCACCTTGAAACCTCACATTATGACGCTCTGCTCTTTAATCAGGTATTTTTATTAAAGTGGAATTATGTTTGAAAGTGGGCAAGAGAAGGTTTCATACCAAATAGTATCCACAGAACATCAGTTAGGGTAGTATTATCCCCAGCGAGGGGCTCTTTTCACTGCACATTGGGAACAAATCCTCCTTTTAAAATATAACTGCAGGTACCATGTTGGGAAGACAAACTAGGAAACATTCCTCCACAAAGGCAAGTCGTACCCAGGGCGGGAGGGATGGTCAGAAAATAGCGGTTCCTTGGGGCACACTCTCAGATGGCAACGAATCCTTTGTGACATGGCTGAAATCTTGTGATGACGTCCCCGGGTGCATCTGAATCTAAACCATTGCAGAATTCTACCATTGAGAGCCCTGTGCAGCTGCAGGTCGGAGTCTGGAAGGGACTTTCTCAAGGCAGCCTTCCCCGGAGCAGGAGAGGCCTGAGCAGGACACAGAGGAGGACTGAAGCGCAGGCTGGAAATGTTTGGGGCCCAAGGTCAGGTCAAGGGCATATCCTGGAACCAGCCTCGGAAAATCCAGGCATGGTGGGGCTTCTGTCTCCTCCAGCTATTCTGATGGGATCAGATGCGCGACCAGAATCACTGAGCATGCACAGGACAGACAAGGGGACAGAGGGTGTCTTAGTCCAGTTCCTGCTGCTATAACTGAGCACCACAGACTGGGTGATTCGTAGCGAAGAGAAGTTTCCTTAGTTCATGGTTCTAGAGCCTGGGAAGTCCACATCCATGGCACGGATGTCTGGTGAGGGCCTTTCGGCTGCGTCTGAGCATGGCAGAGGCACCCAAGGGAGGGAGAGCAGGCACTTCGCCTCTGCCAAGTCACTGAGGCCAGGATGGGGTTCCCAACCTCACTAGCTCTTCTAATCCTAATCACTTCCCAAAGGCCCCACCTCCAAATTCCGTATACCTATGAATTTGGGCGTTTAGTTTCCATGATATGAACTTCAAGGATACGTTCAAACTGTAGTGGGGGTTCTGCTGCAAGGGCTCATTGTGGCAGAGATTTTTTACTTACAGTTAAGTCTTGTGATGTCATTCCATAAAGTCACTAATTTTAGAGCAAAGCCTGCAAAAGTCATTAACTTTAGAGCAAAGCCTCTCAGTATGTGTGGAAAACAAATACATTTACTCCAGGAGTTCTCAGCCGCCCCTACAAATCAGTGGGGGTGCTGATTTAAAATGCAGGCTCCACAGGGCACCCTTGGAACTAGGGTGCATGTGCAAGCCACATTGTGATAAGCAGCATAACTGGGGGCTGGGGCCTGCATAAGTCCTTGTGCCCACTGGGGGTGACATTTATTCCACCATCATCACCCACAGGCACCACCCAGCCTCTCACCCCCGCAGAAAATTGCTTTTCTCCAGGGCATCTTAAGTACTTCTAAATGGGACTGGCATTGCTTTCTATTAAGAAAAAATTTGGAAAGGTGTCTTGTTTTGCTTTGGAGTAAAATGAAGAGTAGTAATTGGACCTTTTGTTTCCTTTGTCTTGATTATCCATTTTTGTAACACAGTGAGTACCAAGCAAAATACAAATCGATGTGCGAATTTCTGCCAAACTCAGCAATGTCTTGAAAAAGTAAATACAGCACTAGAAACAGAAGATCCCCAGGACCACGCGCCCTGCCTGCCCTGCACAGGGGGCTGATGTGAGTGGCTGCCAAAACCTCAGAGTGCACCCTCCTGGAAGAACAGCAGTAGAGAAAAGACCAACAGCCATACTGTAACATTGGGAAATGAATCCCTGGGAATCATTTGCCTTGAAGGGCTCAGGTAGCCAAATGGCCCAGAGATCAACTAGAACTTGGGATGTAGAATTCCTCAGTCTTGTAATCCTGGTCATTTAAGTCATTAGACCACAAGCAGGCTTTGAAAAGAGAGTCTCCCCATCTGGCTGAAATAAAAATGGCTTCATTCTGAAGGCAGCAGTTGGAAGATGGAGGGGGTGGGGGAGGAAAGAGACAGTGGAAGCTAATGACTGGGTTATTATGGTTGAGCAAGGTTGAGTGGGGATGCTACTAAGCTTGTTCTCTGACAATTGGCGCCCCCTGAGCTCTCAGGTAGGCGCTGTAAGCCACCCAAACTTTTTAAACCTCCTGTGTTATTCCCCTTATTTAACGTGGCTAATTAGCACAGAAGTTCTGCCTAAATCTTTTTTCTGACTTCTGTGGCAGATTTGGATAGTGATTGAGAAAGACAAAAGCAGAGTGGGAAGGAATGAGTGACTATAAAACTGGTGTCCCACAATGGAATATTACTCAGTAATAATAAAAAAAAAGAAATAATGTCATTTGCAGCAAAATGTATGGAACTGGAGAACATCATCTTAAGTGAATGAACACAAGCTCAAAAAGAGAAATACCCTATGCTGTCACTCATATGTGGGAGCTGAATCTTACTTAAAGGAAGAAAATATCCTATACATAAGTTGATATATAAAAATGCACAATTAAACTTAGCAAAGAAGGGATCATATAATGAGTAGAAAGAAGGAGGGAGGGATCTAGCAAATGGAAGTGAAGATTGCAGAACATGGGATGGGGAGGAGAATCAAAGTACAAGGATAAAGGGGGAGAGGATAATCTCAATGTAAATGATGCAACTTCATGAGTACATGGGAAAAATAGGGGAACATAACACAAATATGCATATGAATTTTACTATGTATTAGTCAAAAGGCTCCATAAACCTCATAAGTTGATAAAAGTGTAATCAAAAGCAATGTAATAGTTGCATAATGGAAAAAGCAAATGCTGTATTACTCTGAACCCCACCAACATTTACCAATAAAGGGAAAACAAAACAAAACAAAAACCAAAACTGGTGATATCCTGGAAAGACGCAAAACCTAATGGTCTAAACCTAGAGTCCTCCAGTTGCCTCACGTTAGTACTGCCTTCTGTGGAGGTTTTCAGCCTTCTGTGGAGGTTTTCAGCATTTTTTGACCATGATCCACAGTAAGAAGTGTTTTCTATGTGGCCCACAACATACATACACTAACGCATGCATGTGTGTGTGCACATTCACATGCACGTGCACATATATATCTGAAACAAAAAGTTCACAAAACAGCACTAACCCTGTAGCAGACCGGGCAGCAAGGATATTTTAACTCTGTTTTCTTTTAATTATCTAGAAAATTCTGGTTGGGACTCACAAAATTGATTCCAAAGCCCATCCTACACTGCAAGTAGTTTGAAAATCACAAGGCTACCCTCTCCAAGGCAAGACACCTGAGTGCCCCCACCTGGGAAGTTGCTGATGTCCCAGATCTGCACATCACTCCTGAGAGGCAATGGATTGGAACATAGGGCTTGTTCCACATGTCTGATGGTTTCCCCAATCTCTTGAGCTTGGGATTCAAAGACATAGCAGAGCAGAGGTGACTGCAGGACAGGCAGGGGCCAAGGAGACACCCCTCCCTTGGTGGCCAGCAAGTCTGCACTGGGCGGGGTGCTGTGAGGACTGGGAGGCTTGGTTTGCACTAACTGTGGCCCTTTCATTCTGCAGGATTACCGATGTTTCAGGGAGAGCTCACATGAAGTATTTTGGCACTGAATGCTTCCAGTGAAGGGAATGTTCACAAGCCTGGAGCTCCCCAGGGTCTTGACCCAGGCCGAGTTTTGAGGAGGCTTGTCCTGCCTGGCGCCAGGCAGAGTCAGAGGGAGGAAGCCTCTGGTAGACCCTGGGATCCTGCTCCTTGGTCTCCCAAATGCTGACCATCTATAAAGCAAGCCCTGGAGGAAATTAAGACTAGAGAGCTAGGGATTTGGGTAGGAACATATATGTAAATATTCCTCCGTGGGTATGCAATGTGTCTACCACTTTTAAAGTAGTGGATTGAAAGGTGCTTCAAATTCATGTGTTTCTATAGAGATTCAATGCCTGTGACTCAAGCTCCACTAGGTACCATGTCTCTTCTGGGCACTGGTTATGATTCCCCTAGCACTGCACACACCTGCCACCCACCTCCACCGCATAAATGTCCACTTTCTTGTTAACCTCACACAAGCAGCTTCAGGGGCTCATTTCACCATCCCAAGAACACAGGTCAGCACCTGCTACTTAGGAGCAGAGGAAATGTATGAGTGAGGTCCATGGTCAAGGACAACTACAGAAGCTGTGTGTTCTCATGTGCTGTGAGGAGCCCATCACTTTCCGGGTCTTCCTACCTTTGGGCTTTTGTTTTTTTCCTTTTACTTGGGTGTTGAACCCAAGGCATCATGCATACTTTGCAAGCACTCTACCACTGGGCTGTACTTCTAGCCTATTTTATTTATTTATTATTTTATTTTTCCCTCTTATTGGTAATTTTTAGTGTTCAACTTAATGGATCTCATGACATTTCCATACACGCGTTTCACTGTAGATTGTTTATGTTCACTTTCCTGTACCCTCTCATGACCCTCCTCCCCCATCCCATTTTTTATTTTTTATCTTGAGACAGAGTCTCTCTAAATTACGCAGGCTGCCTCTGACCTTGAACCTGTGATCCTTCTACCTCTGCCTCTCAAGTTGTTAGGATTATAGGTGTGAGCTACCATGCCTGGCTCCACCTTTGAGTTTCTTTGCATTCTGTGAAGCTGACAGTTCCTTGGCATAGCTGATCAGAACAAGATACCAATTCAACTTACTCCCTTCAGTAAACAGAGCCTAAGGTTTAGAGGGCAGACTAGTCTCTGTTCTGGGCATTAAAAAAATTTGCTCTCAAGCTGAGAGCAGACAGTATTTGCACTTAAGTTTCTATCATCTAATGGCCCCTACCTTTTAAGTTTTATAGAACTAAATGAATGTCTTATAATTGTCATTGTTGTTGTTGTTGTTAGGTGCCATCGAGTTGGTATCCGACCCATAGCGACCCTCATAGGGTTTTCATGGCTGAATGCTTTGGGATTGCCTTGGGAGTGGATTGCCTGGCCCTTCTCCCATTTTTGTGGTGCTGGGAATTGAACTCGAGACCTCAGAGACTGCAGTGCAGTGCTCTACCCACTGAGGTAAATCCCAGCCTATAATTGTTGTTAGATGCCATCAACTCAGATCCGACTCATATCAACCCAATGAACAACAGAACGAAACACTCCCCAACACTGTGCCGTGCCTGGCACTATTGTCAGTGCTTCTTTGCTATTCACAGGGTTTTTAATGGCAGATTGTTTCAGGAGTGGATTGCCAGGTTCCTCTCCCTAAGCTGTAGCACCTGGTATTCCTAGGTGGTCTCCTAGCCAAGGACTAACCCACTGACCCTGCTTAGCTTTCAAGATCAGGCAAGATCAGATGCCAGGGTGCTATGGCTGCAGACATCTTATAATTATGTACATGAAAAAACGGGTGCTTCTGAAGCATTTGGGGATCAAAGGCTGAATAAGAATAATTTAAATGAAATAAGATGGCCATCTCCAGATGAGAGTTTAGAGAACATATACACATATATACTGATTATATATATATACACGCAGGTATACATACATACACACACACATATGTGACAAAAATTTTATTTTAAAGAATTGGCTCGCATGACTATGGTGGCTGTGAGTGCAAAATCTTTAGGTAGGTTAACTGACCAGAGACCCAGTAGAAGAGCCATTGTCATAGTTCCAGTCCGAAGGCCATCTGATGCCGAATTTCCTCTTCCTCAAGGGCGCTCTACACAGGCTCTTAATGGCTAGCTGAGGCCCGTGCACATTAAGAAGAGCAATGTTCTGTACTCAAAGTCCACTAATTGAAATATTAATCTCATCTGAACACACTGCAACAGTTTGGATCTTGAATGTTGCCCATATATTGAAGGCTTGGTCCCCAGCCTGCGGTGCCATTGGCAGGTGGTGTCACCTTTAGGAGATAGGGCCTGGTGGGAGGGAGTTAGATCATTGGGCTGTGCCCTGGAAGGGGATATTAGGGAACTGAGCCCCTGTCCTCTTTCACTTTGTGGCTACTGTGAAGTGGACAGGACTCCTCCACCACAGGTTCCCATAGGATGCACTGGGTCACCACATGCCCTGAGCAACAGGGCCAAGCGACCATAGGCTGAGACCACTGTAACTGTGAGCCAAAAATAAACCTTTCTTCCTTCTAAGCCAATTACTTCAGGTGTTTTTTCACAGTGACAGAAAACTGACTAATACAAACATCCTTTACAGAAACACTCAGAATAGGATTGGACCAAATATCTGGGCACCAAGGCTCAGGCAAGTTGACATATAAAAACAACTATCACAAGTTCATCCCTTGTCAGCCTGGCATCCATACACATCCCTTTAAACCATATTTAATTTCCCATTAAAGACAATAACAAGGTCATACTTCAGCCTAACACAACACAACTATGCAACACATAATCAAAAATGTACTCTTTCCTAGAAGAGGATAGGGAGTCCTTCATTAATGTTTACTCCTCACCCTGATAACCCATGACTTAATACCACAATGAAAAGGTAACATTTAACCCCTATACTATAAACTCAATATATTTTAAGTTACATGATAAGGGGATAAGAGGAAAGAAAACAAATATATCTGCTTAATGTATACACACGAATATATTCATAAAATAGGAAGAAATACTCATGACAATTAGCATCCTACTTTCTGTAACTGGTCACATGGTCACAGCTGGAATTTATAACTACCTTCTTCCCATTCTACATCCACTTTTCCCTAAGCAAGTTAGCTTGTTGTTGCTGGGGCAAAATATCTGACAGAAATAAATTTATGGGAGGGATTATTTATTATGGCTCATGGTTTAAAGGATTTCAGTCTATGCAAGCAAGGCAGGCATGGCAATGGGGCAGGCGGCAGGGCTTGTAGCCGAGGACCTCACATCATGGCAGATTAGGAGCAAAGAAAGAACCACGTGCCCATGCAAAACCTCTAAAGGCCCTATACAAGTGACCCATCTCTGCAAGCTGGGTCCTAACCTCTCAAAGTTCTGTAGCCTCCCAGGATAGCGCCAACAGGTGGGGATCATGTGTTTAATCACATGACCATTTTAGATTCAAACCATAACCCTTGGTCAGAAGCAATGCTGTATGTGTGGAATGCCATGGTGGGAGACAAAGCATTGTTTAAGTCCCAATGGCGGTGCTGGCAGAAGCATGGCGTGCAGGGAAGGCAAATCTGTATTGTGTCAATTCCAGTAAGGATAAAGCACTGTTGCTGTGATGGAAGGGGTCCAGCTAGGTCTCTGGCTGATCACCCTGGGGAGCGGTGCCATAGTGGGGGGCTCAGCTGGTCTCCACTGCTGGCAGGTTGGGCCGTCAGCAGCAGCTGTAGCTGAGTCAGCCTTGGTGAGCAGAAGTCCATGCTGCTGAGCCTGCGCCCAACCTCCACTTCTGCCACCATTGTCACCTTGTGAGAAAAACAGAGCTGGCTGGGAAAGAGGCTGACCTGTGTCCACAGAAGGAACTGCCCCATTGAAAGATTCCTCCTCTGCTGAGATCAGTCTTTGCCAAGCACCCACGGGACCCACTCAGATGGTCATGGTTTCTGCCCATTCAGTGAATTCTGTCCACATGCCTCTTCCCTAGATATCCTTCTCCCCAACTTTCCAGGCAAGTTTCGTCTAAGTCCCTGACCATCCAGCCAAACCACTGGGCACAGCCTAGGAATTGATGTATAAATGCAATGTGGCCATTTCTCCTTCCAATAAAATGAACAACCAGGTGGTCTGCTCAGTGCAAACCATCTAGGGAATTTCCTCTGGGGTGCTTCACCAGATGGCTTATATATCAGACCAGCATGGACTACTTGACCGTGTTAGGGTCCTTGGTGTTCTAGCAATTCAGTAAGGAATTATCAAGGCCTATTTCACCATAGACCTGCAACCCAGAAGAAACTTCCCTATTTCTCCAGAAGAAATAGTATTACTCATACATACTCCAATAATGGTGGTATTTCAGATACAGAAAGCCATTAGATATATCTAAAATTATACATAAAGAAAAAAAATGCAAGTTCAAGGGGCAAGTATCTTTGTTGGCCAAACAGGTATGAATGTGGCAATCACACTGTGATTAAAAATACATACAGAGAAGAAATTTTGCTGAATCTTGTTAGATTGAAAAACTCCACAATGGAAATATGGGAAGAGCTGGAAGACAATGGTATTCATTACATAATGTTGCTTGCATTTGTTTTGTTAAAAAACATGAGTGTTTGACAACCTATTATCTATAAGCTAAATGGCGGAGAAGTTAACTTTTAAAAATGAAAAATCAGTGTAACAGGAAGTCAGCATAAATCTCTGTTCATAAAAAGTTAAGAAACTATCAGGCAAGAAACTGATATTTTCACTTACAATTTATCATTTATACCTCACTTACCTGCAAAAAACATTTAATATAATTTAAAGTATTAAAGCCTGCAGCGGTAGCCCTGTGGCATCCGATCCCATCAGATCTCGGAAGCTAAGCAGGGTCAGGCCTGGTTAGTACCTGGATGGGAGACCACCTGGGAACACCAGAAGCTGTAGGCTTGGGAGAAGGACCTGGCAACCCCCTCCCAAAAATCAATCTGCCATTGAAAACCCTATGAACAGCAGAGAAGCACTGACAATCGTGTTTCCCCTGTTGTACAGAGGGTCTCTATGAGTCGGATACCGACTCGACGGCACCTAACAACAACAACAACAAAGTATTAAAAGGTCTAAGGAAAGACAGTTAACCATTAAAATGGAGACAATTGCTTAAATTGTTGTTGTTGGAATGTAATTCATTATTCCAGGCACCTTGGATCTGTAGGAAGCTTTCTTCACATTTCTAATCCAAGGACCCAAATTACTATTTTCTCAGGGCTCTCGCTCTCCTTTTTTTTTCTTTTTGTAGTACTAGGGGGTTGAACCCAGGGCCTTGCCCATACTTTGCAAATGCTCTACCACTGAGCTCTACACTTTTTAAATTTTTTTTTTTCTTTTTTTATCTTGAGCCTGGGTCTCACTGATTTACACAGGCTGCCTCTGGCCTCCAACCTGCAATTGTCTTGTCTCCATCTCCCGGGTCACTGGGATTACAGGTATGTGCCATGCCACCCGGCCACCAGCCTCTCTATAAACTCTTCATCATTAGCAATACTTCCCCTTGCAGTTCTACATAGCCCCCCTTAGGACCTCTTATCGCACCTGCAAAATGATCACCAATTGCTCACTGTAACCTCCCAAACTGATTTCCCACACTTAACATCCTGATGTGGATGTCCCATGGGTTATTCCAACTCAGTGCCACCAACTCCAAAGTTGCCCTCTCCAGCCCTCACACCTTCATTCCATCGCAGATGTCACCACCCTCCACTTGGTTGCCCAAGACAACCTCAATCACACTTGCATTATCTACACATCCAACGGGTTGCCAGGTTTTGCTCCAACAGTACCCAAATAAATCTACCTCTCCTCCGCCACCGTAGCTTGTGTGCTCACCCGTCTCCTGGAATACCATAAAAGCCTCCTGATGGACTCTGTCTCCCTGGCCTCTCCTACCTTCTTCATCCTTGGAACTACTCTGCAGGGATTTCCAAAATCCCAGACCTGATCACCTTACTCCTTGGATCAGAATTCTTCAAAGATTCCTTGTGGCTAACAGCCTAACATGACCTCCTGAACATGCCGTATGCTCCCCTTGTGACATCAAAATATCCACCCTTATTAAAGAATGAGCTATTCCACATGGGCAGATTTTTTGAGAGACTTCTGGTTTGTCTCTAAGTACAGTGGTACATTAGCATTCAAGCTGCCCTGTGCTTGAAGATTTCAGTCCTCAACTAGTATTTTTGATGCATATTTAGCTGGCTTGGTGCCAAGCTAAACCTTGTATGAGATTCCACACTTACCCATGACACTTGTGGGTGAAACAAATGGGGAATGTGTCACTTTGTTTGTGGATTTCAAGCAGTAAATATCTGTCCTGGTGCTGTGTTCAGGATCTCATGGTTGTTTTGTTTATTTGTTTGTTTTATGTATATGTATATACATATACCATATGGGCATCAGGGCACCCAAGAAACTACCTAGTGCTAAAAGTGAAGGAAAGAGGAAAACATTTTTTAAAAAGTATTTTAAAAAGAATTTTTAAAAAGAAGTTATTGCTAAGTGTGTGAGTGGCATACGTGTGTCAGAATCAGCCATTCAGTGTGTTGCTGGAACCAACAAAAACATTTACATTCCTTCTTGCAGAGGGAAAAAGTGCTCTTCCCATGAACTGGTCAGCAGTCCACGAGCCTTGCAGAACAGATTGTGAGTGACGACCAGGCCCCACTGTATACAGAAACGAATTGTATTCATGTTGTTAAACTTTCTAACAGAGCCAGGTGCAGTGGCACACACTGGTAATCCCAGCATTTAGGAGGCTGGGGCAGAAGAGTTGAGAGTTCGAGGCTGGCCTAGCTCCACAGGAAGGCCCAGTCTCCAAACAATGACAACAAAATATTTCTAGCATATGAATTGTGTCTTTCATACAGACAACTCTAGTCACAGCTTGCCTTTGCTGGCATGGGGGCTGTGATGAATCCTGATTCCTGGTCCTATTGTCCCAGGCAGGGCTTGGGGCTCCTCAGGCCAGCAAACCTGCTTCTTTCCCCTGTCTTTTGTCCTGCTCAACCTGCTACTGTTGACCAACACCCCGTGCACTTCCATACTATCAGTCGGACTCTGCAGACACGTAAAAGCCAGCAGCTTACTTTTACTCTAGAAAGGCAGCTGCAAGCTGAGGGCTGGGAGAGGAGCCGGCCCTTGTCTTCCAGTGAAAGTGGAGCTTGCTAGATGCTTTATTCTTCCTCTGCCTGCTCTTCTGCTTACACCGTGGAAGCCACTGTGTTGATGGAAGCTGAGCTGAGTTTGTAGCTTGAATGCTGTTGTCTATTATACTTGGAGGTTTAGTTAACTGACTTGGGAGTTCCCAAGAGCTCAGAGTAGGACTCCAGAAAGGCCAGTCCTTGTCATTTTTCTATTAGCCCATGTATCCCTCTGAGAAATTCTCAGCAAGGAAGGGCTGCTGTAGCCACTCACCTTGTGGCCACCACAGTTAGGGCAGGATCCTGGCAGCGGAGGAGGGGGATGAGGAGGAGACATTGAGTTCAAGCTGATCCAGCTGCAATGTGGACAGACTGCACTAATCCAAAATCCATGAGACTTGCTCCTGATCCCAAGGGATGCACACTGGTCAATATTAGAGGGTCTATACAAGTATCGCTGGTGGTGGTGGTGCACGCCAATAATCAATGAGCTGCGGAGGATTAGGCAAGAAGATCGAGAGTTCAAGGGCAGCCTGGGCAACCTGGGCAACACTGCTTGCAGCTGTACCACTGTGGCATCCGATCCCATCAGATCTCAGAAGCTATGCAGGGTCGGGCCTGGTTAGTACTTGGATGAGAGACCACCTGGGAACACCAGATACTGTAGCCTTGGGAGAAGGACCCAGCAACCCACTCCAAAAAATCAATCTGCCATTGAAAATCCTATGAATAGCAGAGAAGCACTGACAATAGTGTTTCGCCTGTTGCATATAGGGTCACTGTGAGTCAGACACCAACTTGATGGCACCTAACAGCAACAACAACACAAGGATCAGAATGCCTCTGAGGAAGCTAAGCTGGCTGGAGCCACCCTCTCTGTGCTGGTGACATGCAGGACTGCACACGCCCAGCGTCAGTGCACTGGCTGGGCCATCACAAGGTCACATTCTCTCCAGGACCAGAGCTAATAGAATGCAGTGCACTTCTAAGAGGGAGTCTGTCCTGCGGGCTTTCATGGGCAGGCGGAGGAGGCAGGAGGGCCAAAGCCTCAGCAGAGTGGCTGCAAAGGCTGAGAACCTGGAGGCTGCGGTCAAACAGAGCAGCCCGTTGACCAGGGAGGAGCTTGTAGCACATGTGAGCTTCCCCCTTCTTCCACTTTTTGTTCCAAGTGGATCCCCAATCTAGTGGCTGGTGCCATCGGGTTTCCCACATCAGTTCACTGACCCACAAGCCAGTTGTCTCTGAAAACAGCCTCATAGATACCCTGAGAAGCGAGCTGAACCAATTTTCTAGACTTTCTTTCAATCCGCTCAAATCAAAAACCAAAATTAACCAACATGGTACCATGGAGCTTAATTTTTCCCCCATGGAAGATGAATAAGAAAGAGGGTCTTTGACGATGTTGTCATTGTAGGAAAAAGAAAGACCCACTTGGATCTAAAGCATTCTGTGACCCAGGCCACGAGCTCTGACTGAGGCCTGTTTACATTTTTCCTGTGTTGTGAAGCCATACCTCTGTAGGGTTTGCTTTATCCAATGGCTCCCAGCATTGTGCTCTGAATGTATGACAAGCCAGATCCATTTTCTTAACTATTTCTCAAATTATCAAAGTGATTTAAGTTATTTTTGGCAAAACAAGCCACTTTATAACACATCGTTTTGACGGTGTTGTGTAGGATAATCAGAAGTGTATTGTGCTATTTGCCTGGGGAAAAGGCAGAAGTCCTCTGAAGAGCCATGCTGTTTTGCATGTCCCATGAATTCTGGGTTCAGAATCGACTCAGAAGGCATGAACCAACTCACTGAGTCACACACACACCCCTCTGCATTTTCTCAGTCATGATCCTTGCCAAACTGGATCATTCTGTATTTGTAG
This sequence comes from Pedetes capensis, assembly GCA_007922755.1. NCBI lineage: Eukaryota > Metazoa > Chordata > Mammalia > Rodentia > Pedetidae > Pedetes > Pedetes capensis. Next base: position 40,435 of record VMDO01005655.1, on the reverse strand, counting down.
CTGGCGATGAAGATGCTTTTTAAAAATAGGTCATCAGTGGGGTGCAGACTGTAAACAGCAGAGGCAAGAGACTGGTCCACGCAGGGGCTAGGACTTGGCACTGAGAGAGGAGAAGAGGCTGACCTAGGGTTGAAAGGTTGTCTTTAGTTCTCAAGGGAGGAGTCCATGGCTGTCCCAGGGCTCAGACAGGAAGAGAACTCCATGTATACACCAGGCCCTGGGAGTGTAGCTCAGCCCAAGGCAGAGGAGCCACAAGGAGCAAGGAAGCCAGGACCCCTCACTGATGTGCCCCAATCACATGGAAGCAGTGACCATGGCCCCTGACCCAAAAAGGCAGCTCTTCTCCTGTGCTCAGGTCCTCTGCTCTCTGCAGCTGGCCAGCTGGCCAGTGTGGAAGCCAGAAAGGGGAGGTGTCACCAAAACGGAGGCAGCTCCATCCCCAGCGCCCCCTCAACCCCCCCCCCGACTTTCTGTTTTGTCTCTGGAGCTGCTCCTTCTTCTGTCTAAGCCCCGTCCTCACAGCTGCAGCCTCATCTAAGTCCTTGTAATCCCCACAACTATTTCGGGGGTCACTGTTGTGGATTTCCACACACCCTGTGCGCAGTTCTGATAGTGTAGTTGCTACTTGTCAAGTAGTAAACATGCATAGTAGAGCTCATGATTCTCTGCCCACCACAAAAGTCCTTCCCTCACTGCTGGGACTTCTCTGTTCTTTTAGGAGAGAACCTGTGGAAGCAGTTTGAACTCATGTCTCCATCCTGAGTCCAGCATTCTGTGCTCCTCACCCAGTCGGGTACCAAGTCCTGCTGTTTCTTCCTTTAAAACCTCTCTCCCTTCCCTTCATTGCACCAACCTTGGCTAAGCATTTGCTTTGTCTTCAAACCCAAATAATGGAGTCAGCCCTGTCGCTGACCACCGTGATTCGCCCCTGTCTCTACTGCACCCCATGCTCCACTTTCTAGCAGTCTTCCTACAGCCTTCTTCTGTAGAACTATTTCCTTGTCCATGTACCCCGCCAGTGGTTACATTACTGCAAGTCCAGTCTTGACACAGGCCGGTAACGCCCCCCACAGTCCAGCCACTTCTTGCTTCCCAGAGCTCCTCAATGAGTACCTTTTCAACCTCCAGTCTGGCCCCTCTCTGTTATAGACATGTGTCCATAACCTGCCTCCCAAGAGATGCAGACTGGGTCAGTATTTGGAGGTCTACACAAAGATCTGAATACCTCTGGAAAATCTCAGCGAGCTGGAGCTGCCTGCTTGGCACTGGCAGAATCACCGCCATGTTTTGATCAAGTTCCCCGGTTTCTCCAACTGTCTTGCCCCTCACCTCTCCCTTCCTATCTTTCAAGGCTAGGTCTAAGGTTTGCTAATTACCTAAAGCTTACTTTGTTCCACTGGAACCTCTAAGAGCCAATATCAAGATGGGATTGCACATGTAACTATTAGGGAAAACATCTGTGAGATGAGGGAGGGAGTCTGAGGAGGCTGGAGAGCTTGCCAGTGTGACCCTGTGTGAAGAAGAGAGGAAAGGAAGGTCAGGTGGAAATGTCCTAGATCGCTGTCTACCCAGTAACTGACTCAGAGTAGCCCCTAGGCAGCCTTGGCCTTGGAAAAAACACCTCTCTGATTTCAGAGCAGAGCAGATGTGTTCCTTGAACAATGACATGCCTGTAGTTGGGATCCACAAACACATCTGATTTGACAAGTCAGATGCACACATATCCCTTCCTCTTGTGAGCTCATGTCACACCTGGAATCGGTACTGCAGTGTCTGGATCCTGATTGCTTTTTGCCTCAGTTGTTGTATTCTCTCCCCAAATGCCTTGAACTGCGTATGGTGCCTTTTATTTCTTTGGTACACCTTCTACCACCTGGTAATACCTAATACACACAGTCCCTGACTTATGATCATTCAACTTATAATTTCTTGACTTTATGATGGTGCAAAGGTGATATGCATCCAGGAGGAACTGTAGTTCAAATTTTGAATTTGGATCTTTTCTTGGGCTAGTGATATGCTGTCTGATCCCCTCTCTTAATGCTGGGCAGAGCAACCACCACGGCACACCCAGTCCACCCCATGATCACAAGGGACACATCTGACACCACACTGTGCTGTGTTGCCAGTGTTATTTGGACATTGTGTTTTTGGTTTTCACCCATTGTGTCTACAAAACACCCATCTCTTGTACCCACACAACCCTACTGTTTTAAACTTTCAGTACAGTATTCAAGAAATTACCTGAGATATTCAACATTTTAATGTAAGATAGGCTTTGTGTTAGATGATCTTTTCCAACTGTTGGCAAATGTTAAGTGTTCTGAGTTTAAGGTAGGCAAGGGTAAGCTGTCATGCTCGTAAGGGTAGGTGTCTTGCAAGCATTTTTATTGTCATATTCACCTTACAGTGAGCTTATCAGGACATAACCTCATTGTTAGTCAAGCAGCATCTGTACATTGCTACAGGGAAAAGTCCTCAATAAGTACTTGCAAATTCTGAGGCAAGCACTCATTACTCATTATGAGAAGGCATTGACTAATAGACATTGGAAAGATCTCTTCTAACCTACTTAGTGAAAAATTTGCTTGCAAACCAGGGGCAGCAAGAGGAAAGAAAATGTTAAAAATAGCACTTTTGGGAACAACAGGGACTGATAAATGGGGAAATTTTCCTGTGCAAATTGTGGATCAGTTAGAAATAAAGGAGAAGGAAGAGAAAGAAGAAACCCAACAGAATGATTTTCTGTTCTATTATTATGGATGTGAGTATAAAAACTAATCCAGTCATGATTCTGTTACTAAAGGTGAATGTCAGTGTTGAAATTACTAGTTATGTTTTGCTACACAGAGGGATCTACAAAAATAATTCTGTGGCAATTTCAAAAAGTGGCAACCAGGCTAGCCAGATGGAGGGAAAACACTTCTCAAAGAATCCAAATTCTAAATTTAATTCTAAAAAGAAAAAGAAAAAAAATAAACATCATATTTTTTAAGTGTTGTTTTGAAGATAAAAGAATGCTGACAAGCTCTGATGGATGTGAACGGTAGCTCCCATTATAACTCAGGCCCGACAAATTTCCCTTACCTATCTATGTTCCTAACAGTGATAAAGCACATTCTGTGTATTTTTTGTACATTTTGTATGATCTTGCTTCTTCCTTGTGTGATTCTAAGATGTTGGAATAATGACATGGACTTGGAAGTTTTCTGAAGATTCAAGAATAGGATTTCAGAAGCCTTATATTTCAGACTTGAGGTTTTATTTTGTGCAGAATAGTAAGACGTAAAACTTCCTGATTTTTCATGCTTACCTCCAAGAGTTAGTTATTCAATAATTACATTTTAATATTTAGGTTGCTTTGATCCCAAAATTCCTCAGACTTAAATGGTTTATTAAAACCATTAGCATCACAATTGCTATATTGCTTTATTAAAAACCTAGCATCAAGAGTGACCCATTTTTTTTATATTCTTCAATTCTATTTGCCAATATTTGGTAAAGATTTTTGCAGAGATGTTCATGAGGATTGTTGGTCTATAATTTTCTTTTCTTGTAATGTTTTTATCTGGTTTTGGTGTCAGGTTTATGCAAACATCATAAAATAATTGAAGCTTTCCCCCCTCCTCCTTAATTTTCCTAAAGAGTATGTGTAAAGTTGGTAATATTTCTTCTTTAAATTTATGGTACATTTTTCTTTATGAATTCAATTTGTTTGACAGATATAGAGCCATTCAAATTTTTCACTTCTCCATGTTATAATTTTTTAGTTATTTTTAAAATTATTTATGCATTTCATCTAAATGAATTTCATTGACTATATTGGCACAAAAATGCCAATATTGTAATATTGACTTATTGTTCTTTAAATGTCTATATGATCTATAGTGATGACTCACCTTTTGTTCTTATTATTGATAGGTTTTTTCCCTCTTTTTACCTTGATCGGTCTTGCTAGAATTTCACCAAGTCTCTATAATTTATTATTATATAGTTCATTCACTCCTACCTTTATCATTTCCTGTTTTTTGCATACTTTGGAGATTTAATTTGCTCTTTCTCTACTTCTTAATGTAGAAACTTAGACCATTAATTTTAATCTTGTCTTTTCTGTTACAAGTGTTAAAGCTCTAATTTTCCCTGTAAGCACTGTTTTAGCTGTATCTTACACATTTTCATATGCTGTGCTTTTATTATCACTTGGCTTATAATATTTTCTACTTTCTCTTGTGATTTCTTTTTTGACCTATCAGTTATTTAGAAATTCATCATTTGATTTCAAAATATTTTGGAGCTTTTCTAGGTACCTGTATTAGCTGTTTTCACTGTAGCAGAAAAAACAACCAAAATAAACATGGAGGAAGAGATTTATTGGAAGCTCACAGTTAGTAGATCAACCCATAATGGTGGTGGGGCTGGCATGTCAGTGGTAGGGGGCAGGGCCTATGGGTAATGACCTTATATCTTCATGAGCAGGAAGCAGAGAGAGGAGTCACAAGTATGGGATAAAAACCTCCAAAGGCCTACCTCCAATAACTCACTTCTGCCAAGCTAGATCCACCTCCCAAGGTTTCATAACCTCCCAGGATAACACCACCAGGTGAAGACCAAACAACATGACCTTTAGAGGACAATGTAGGCCCAAACCATAACAGTACCTTATTGTTATTGATTTCTAACTTAATTCCATTGTAATCAGAGAATACATTCTGTAAGACTTCAAACTTTTTGAATTTTGAGACATTTTATTGTACAACATGTAGCCTATCTTGATGAATGCTCCATGTACACATGCATTCACTCTTTGGAGGTGGTGTTCTGTACAATTTCAGTCAGCTCAGGAGGTGCTGTGGTTGACATCTTCTATATCCTTATAGACTTTCTTGCATAGTTGTTCTATCATTTATTGAGAGCCATTCAAACTCCCCCCACCATGACTGTGGATTTATCTATATCCCTCTTTAATTCTGTCAGATTTTCTTTAACATTTTTTGAAGCTCTATTTTGAGATATGTTTATAATTAGAATCGTTACATCTTCCTGTAAAATGTCACTATCTCTGTTAATACTTCTTTTCTTGAAGTCTACTTTGTCTTATGTTAAAATGGCCACATCATGTGACTTGTGCTTACTATTTTCATCCTATATTTCTTTCTTTCCCTTTCCTATTCACTTGGCTCTGTCTTTGTACTTAAAATGCATATATATTTGTGTATTCTTCCTTACATTTGGATATTCCATTTACGCTTAAGTAATTTTTTACATGGTTGGGTTTTAATCTACCATTTTATTATGTATTTTATGGTTTTCTCATCTGGTTTTGTTCTTCAGCTCATCCTTTCCTGCCTTGTTTTGAGCCAACAAAATGGTTTTTAAGATTTCACTTAATTCCTCAATTGTGGATTTTTAGTGGTTATTCTAGAAATTACAATGTGCGTGTATTTAGAATTAATATTGTATCATTTTACAAAAAAATGGGAAGAATCATAAGACAATGGAATCACATTTACTCCCATCATTTGTGCTATTCTTTTCTTTTTTGTTTGTTTTTGTTTTTTGTTTCTTTGTGCTGGGGCTTGAACCCAGGACCTCATGTATACTAAGGATTTACTTTGCTCCTGACCCACTTCATTAGCCCCTTTGTGCTATTCTTATCCCATATTTTACAAGTATGTAAAGGGAAAGCCCTGGGATATATATTTGTTGTTGTTGTTAGGTGCCGTCAAGTTGGTATCCGACTCATAGAGACCCTCTGTACAACAGGGGAAACACTATTGTCAGGGCTTCTCTGCTGTTCTTAGGGTTTTCAATGGCAGATTGATTTTTGGGAGGGGGTTGCCAGGTCCTTCTCCCAAGCCTACAGCACCTGGTGTTCCCAGGCGGTCTCCCATCCAGGTACTAACCAGGCCCGACCCTGCTTAGCTTCCAAGATCTGACGGGATCAGATTCCACAGGGCTAGGGCTGCAGGCAAAATATATATTATTTTACTTTTAACAGTTATTTTTCAAAGAAACTAAGAGAAGAAATAAAATCTTTCATCCACACACATGATTTATCCTTTCTATTGTTCCTTATTCCTTCCTGTGAATCCAAGTTTCCATCTGACATAATTTTTCTTTAGCCTTAACCTTTGTCTTTGGTATTTCTTGTAGCATTGGTCTGCATATGATGAATACCATCAACTTTTTTTGAATCTTTATTTTACCCTCAGTTTTGAAAGATATTTTCAGTAAACATAGAATTCTGGATTGGCAATATTTCTACTTCAGCATTTAAAACATGCTGTTCTTTGGACAGGGTGCATCCCCTGAGAGGTATAACTTCCAGGCAAATACAAGGATGGACTTGAAAGTGCCCCAGCAGGGCCAAAGACCAGTTATGCTACCTGGAGAAACAGATATGAAGGATGTATTCTCATGGGTACCACATCCATGTAGTTGAATTTTTAATTTAGGAATTGTATTTTACAATTTAATACTTTCCCTTTTTTGCAAAAAGACCCCAAAAACCCCTTTCCATACAGACACACACACACACACACACACACACACACACACACACACACACATTTTTATTCTTTGCTTATAAATATACACACGTATCTTTAAGTTCTTATTCTCTAAGATTTTGTCTGTTTATTCCAACATCCAGATTATTTTGAGGCCTGTTTTTATTAACCACTATTTTTCTTGATTATAGGACAGAGAGGCCCATTTTCTCACAAGTCTATAATTTTATGTATGTTCCACATTGTGGATGATGTTTTTGAAATATGGACAATGTCATCTTTCACTGAAGGCTGCTGAAGACTGTTCTGGCAAGTTTTTAGTGCTGTCAGAAGTGGTTTTCTTCCTTGTTTGGTATGTCAGTTTGGGTTCTGTTCTTAATCATAGGGTGTGTCCTTTGCCCTAGGATGTGGCCTTTCTCCTGCGGCATTGCCTTTCTGGGTCTCATCTGCACACCCAGGGTGCTCAGGAAAGTTCCTCCCCTGCTGGGCAGAGCTCAACATCGGCCCTTGCTTGAAGCCTGTAATGTAGTTGCTCAGTCTCAGCTCTGCACCAAGTGATCTCTGCCTGTGGAGCTGAGTCCTGCATGGAGCAGCCACACACAAGGAAGCATAGCAAGTCCCCATGTAGACTCTGAGGCAGCCACCTCCATGGCTCTAGCTCCCTCTTCCCAGATTCTGCCCACACATTCCAGCTACCTCATGCACCCAGATCCAGCTCTGCCTGAGCAGCCCAGTGAGACCCCCACTCTGTGGCCAGCTGTCCAATGCTGCAGCATGTGGGGACCCCAGGCACTAGGGACATCGAATGTGTCCCCTATTCTCAAGGTTACCTCAGTTTCCCAGCCACCTTTGGCAGAGTAGCCAGTTACACTGGCATGTAACTGGTATACCAGTTACTCTGGCGTGGCAAGAAATGGAAGCACAGTTGCTCATCTTCACAATGCTTTCTTTAGGAAAAAACAGTGCTTCTGGGGTCTAGGACAATGTTTTTACTGACCAGTATAAAAGTTTGGAGTGCAAGAGGTTGTTGTTGTTATTGTTGTTAGTTGCCACCCAGTTATGTCCAACACATAGTGACCCTCACAGCATTTTCAATAGCTGGTTGTTTCGGGATTGCTTTGAGAGTGGCTTGCCACGTTCTTCTCCCACAAGATGTGGTTAGCAGTTTTGAAATACAAACCTCAAGTGTCTCTGGTTTATCATCTCTATTAGTCACTGAGTTATCAAGGTGCCTCTCATTTAAACATAATGTATCACTACATTATATTCTCTGTGTACATTCTTGAAATTGCACAAACTTTTTATTATGGAAAAATTCAAAATTCAGATATAGTATAAAATGAACCTCACATTTCCTCCAATTTCCTTCAACAATTGTCATCTTATGAGTAATCATATAGTCTTTGTGCCCCTCTTCTGTTCCCCTAGAACATTTTGAGGCAAACCCAAACATCATATTATTTTATCTGGACATATTCCTAAAAACATCAAAATGTGATCTCACTTTAATATTTCCTCATTGTTACTTAATATTCAGTGAGTATTTATATTTCCCTGGTCATACTATAATTATTTATTTATTTATTTATTTATTGTGATGCTGAGGATTGAATCCAAGGCCTCATACATGCTAGTTCTACCACTAAGCTACATCCCCAGCCTATAAGTTTTAACATTTTATTTATTTGAACAAGGATCAAAGAAAGCCCCTATACTATGCTGTGCTGATATGTCTCTAAAGTCTCTTTTAATCTAAGAGTACATCCCAATACTTTTCCTCCCTTTACTTCTTTACCCTTCAGAGCTTCCTACAGTTTATGTTTGCTGACACATTCCCCAGAGAAATAGAAATTTTGAAGAAGACTCAAACAGAGGTCCTTCAGGTGCAAGGAAAATTAAACCAACTCAGCATTACAACAGAATCTTCAGTTTTGAGACTAGATGAAGCTGAAAATAGAATAGCTGAAACTGAAGAAAAGAAGAAGACCATATTTACTCACATGCCAAGATAGAAAGATGAAGCAGTATGAGGAAGATTTACAAGAGATATTTGATAAAATGAAGAAACAAAACCTACAAATTCAGGGGGTCTATGAAGGAGCTGAAAACAACATGAGAGGATTAGGAAATTTATTCAAAGAAATATTAGACGAAAGCTTCCCAAACCTAAGGCAAGATCTGGATACCTATACAATGGAAACATCCAGAACCCCAAACTGATTAGACCAGAACAGATCCTCCCCATGACACATTAAAATTGGAATGCTAAATCTAAAGAGCAAGGAAACTATTCTAAAAGCTAGAAGAGAGAAATGCCAATTCATTTACAAAGGCAAACCCATCAGAATAACAGAAGATTTAACAATAATGTTATGGGCAAGGAAAACTTGGTCAGAGAGCCTCCAAGTCCTGAAGAAGAATAACTGCCAACCAAGATTACATTACATAGAGAAGTTATCTTTTAAAATAGATGGTGGGTACAAGACATTCCATTCTATTGCCTTGTTTAAGTGATTCACAACTACCAAGCCAGCTTTGCAGAGGATCCTCAATGAAACACTGTGTACAGGGGAGGTAAGATGACCTCAAATCCAAGATCAAAGAAATAAATAATGAACACGAGAGGAACTTAAAAAAAAAGGCCAAATATAAATCAAAATCTGTAACAAGTACCAAATTGATGCAGAATAATAAGCATCTCTCAATAATTACTCTCCATGTAAATGGTCTTAACTCACCAATCAAGAGACATAGACTGGCCAGTTGGATTAAAAACCATAAACCCTTGGTATGTGGCATTCAGAGGACTCACCTTATTTGTAAAGATCATAAAGGGCTAAAAATTAAAGGCTGGAAAATAGTATACCAAGCAGATGGGAAAAAAAAAGGAAGAGTTGTGTTACTAGTTATGGACATATTAGACTTCCAAACTAATCAGAAGAGACAGAAATGACAGTACATACTACTAAAAGGAAGAGTTAACTAGGAACACATAACATTACTTAATATTTACTCACCAAATACAGGGGAACCTAGCTTCATAAAATAATCTTTTTTTGGAGATAAAGGAACATATTGGGCCAGACACAATAATTATGGGAGATTTCAATACCCTACTCTCTCCAAGAGACAGGTCATCAAAACAAAAAATTCAACAGAGAAACAATGGACTTAAATAGCACCATAAACCAATTGTACCTCACAGATGTCTTCATAATATTCCATCCAACAGATGTGGAACACATATTCTTCTCAGCACCACATGGAACTTTTTCTAAGATGTATCACATTTTAATCCACAAAAATGGCCTCAACAAATACAAAAAAGTAGAAATCATCCCCTGTACCTTATCAGACCACAATAGAATAAAACTAGAACTCAAGAAAAATTTCAGAAAGCTTACAAATTCATGGAGACTAAATAATACATTGCTGAATGATCAATGGGTTATTGAAAAATATCAGAGCAGAAATTAAAAAATTCCTGCAATCAAATGAGGATGAGAATATTCTACCAAATTTTTTGGGACACAGCAAAGGCAGTTCTGAGAGGAAAGTCCATAGCCATCACTTCCTTCATCAATAAGTTAAGGAAGACCCAATTAAATAACTTAATGACACATGTCAAGGCATCAGAAAACCAAAAATAAGCCAATCTCAAAAGGAGTACTCAGAAAGAAATTATCAAGATCAAGGCAGAGATATCCCAATTAGAATCTAAAAAGATAATTCAAAGAATTAATGAGACTAAGAGCTGGTTCTTTGAAAAGATTAATAAAATAGATGCCCCTGTAGCCAGTCTCACCAACAGAAAGAAAGAAAAGACCCATATTGAAAAATTAAAGATGAGAATGAGTTCATAGCCACTGATACCAATGAAATTCAGAAAATCATCAGGAAATATTTTGAGAAATTGTACTCCCCCCAAACCCAAAAATATAGAAGAAATAGATGAGTTCATTAACACATATGAATTATCAAAATTAAGCCTGGAGGACATAAGTATTGTAAACAGACCTATTACATTCACCAAAATAGAGAAGGTAATTAAAAATCTCCCAACAAAGAAAAGCCCAGGCCCCAATGGGTTCATAGCAGAATTCTATCAAACTTTCAAAGAAGAATTAATATCTATTCTTCTCAAATTATTTCAAAAAGTAGAAAAGTAAGGGGCACTCCCTAGCTCACTCTACATAACTACAAATGCACTGATACCAAAACCAGGCAAAAATACTTCAAAGAAAGAGAACTATAGACCATTTTCCCTGATGAACATCAGTGCAAAAATTCTCAACAAAATCCTGGCAAATAGAACTCAGCAACACATTAAAAACATCATACACTATGGTCAAGCAGCCTTCGATCCACAGATGCAAGGCTGGTTCAACTACAAAAATCAATGTAATTCAACATATCAAGAGACATGCAGACAGAAATCACATGATCTTCTCAATCGATGCTCAGAAGGCTTCTAACAAAGTGCAACACCTTTTCATGATAAAAGCCCTGGAGAAGATTGGCATAATAGGGAAATACCTCAATATCATAAAGGTCTTTTATGATAGACTTACAGCCAATATCATATTAAATACAGAAAAATTGAAACCATTTCCTCTAAGATCAGGAATAAGACACAGATGTCCACTCTCTTATTCAATATTGTGATAGAAGACCTAGCCAGAGCAATCAGACAAGAGAAAGAAATCAAAGGGACACAGATAGGCAAGGAAGAGGTTCAATTTTCATTATTCACAGATGACATGATCCTTTACCAAAAGGACCCCAAATACTCCTCTAGAAAACTCTGAGACCTAATTAACTCCTTCAGCAAAGTAGCAAGGGTACAAAATTAACACTCAAAAATCAGTAGCCTTCCTTTACACCATGAACAGGAAGAGAAGGAAATTAAAGCACAATAGCTCACTAAAAAATTAAATATTTAGGAATTAATCTACCTAAAGGCCCTGAAGATCTCCACAAAGAAAACTACAAAACATTAAACAAAGATTGCAGAGGATACTAGAAGATGGAAGGACCTTCCCTGCTCATGGATTGGGACAATCAATATTGTAAAAATGGCTCTATTACCAAAAACAATTTACAGATTTAGTGTAATTTTCATTAAAATCCCAATGACAGCTCTGCAGAAATACAAAAAATAATTTTAAAAAATCATATAGAAACACAACAGACCAGGTATAGCCAAAACAATCTTAAGGTGCAAAACCAGTGCAGTGGGATCACAATATCTGACTTTAAACTATACTACAGGGCTATAATTGCAAAAACAGCTTGGTACTGGCTCAGAAATAGACTTGAAGACCAATGGAACAGAATTGAAAATCCAGAGATACATTCATGCAACTATGGCCACCTGCTCTTTGACAAAGGGGGTAAAGACACACAATGGAGAAAAGATAGCCTCTTCAACAAATGGTGTTGGGAAAATTGGAAATCCATCTACAGAAAAATGGAAATAGACCTGTATCTCTTAATTTGCACGAGAGTCAACTCAAAATTGATAACAGACCTCAACATAAAATTAGAAAACTTAAAAATACAAGAGGAAAAGATAGGAAACATGCTCTAACACATAGGCATATGAAAGTATTTCCTTAACAATACTCCAGTCTCTCAGGTAGTCACACTAAGAATTGAAAAATGGAATTACATTAAATTAAGAAGCTTCTGTACAGCAAAGGAAACAATCAGCAGAGTTAAGAAAAAGCCCACTGAATGGGAGAAAATCCTCACATCTTACACATCCAACAGAGGATTAATTTCTAGAATTTACAAAGAACTCAAGAAAATAAACCCAAAGACAACAAATGGCCCAATACACAAGTGAACAAAGGAAATGAACAGACAGTTCTCAAATGAAGAAGTTCATAGGGCTGAGAAATACATGGGAAAAAAAGCTCAATATCCTTAGCCATTGCTGTTGTTAGGTGCCATCCAGTAGGTATCCAACTCTTAGCGACCCTATGTACAACAGACGAAACCCTATTTTCATGCTTCTTTGCTATTCATAGGGTTTTCAATGGAGGATTAGTTTTGGGGAGTGGGTTGCCAGGTCCTTCTCCCACGCCTACAGCACCTGGTGTTCCCAGGCCGTCTCCCATCCAAGTAAAACCAGGCCTGACCCTGCTTAACTTCTGAGATCTGACAGTATCAGATGCCACAGTGATATGGCTTCACACTCTTAGCCATTAGGGAAATGCAAATCAAAAACAACTCTGAGATTCCACCTAACTCCAGTAAGAATGGCCAAGATCAACAAAACAAATAATAAATGCTGTTGATTGTTGTTGTTGTTGTTAGGTGCCGTCAAGTCATAGCAATCCTCATAGGGTTTTCAATGGCTGACTGTTTCGGGATTGCCTTGGGAGTGGGTTGCCAGGTCCTTCTCCCATTTTTGCAGTGCTGGGAATTGAACTCGGGACCTCAGAGACTGTAGCACAGCGCTCTACCAACTGAGCTAAATCCCAGCCAAATGCTGTTGAGGATGTGGAGAAAAAGGAACTCTTTTATACTACAGATGGGACTGTAAATTAGTTCAACCACTTTGGAAATTAATATGGAGATACCTCAGAAAACTAAAAATAGAACTGCCATACGACCTAACTATACCACTCCTGGGAATATACCCAAAGGGAAACAATTCATAACACAGAGACATGTGCATCTCCACATTTAATGCATCACTCTTCACAATAGCGAGGGTATGGAACCAACCAAGATGCCCATCAACAGAAGAATGGACTTAAAAAATCCTGGCACTTATACACAATGGAATATTACTCAGCAATAAAAGATGAATGAAATAATGTCATTTGCAGCAGAATGGATGGAACTGGAGAATACCATTTTAAGTGAATGAACACAGGCTCAAAAAGAGAAATACCTTACGTTCTCACTCATATGTGGGAACTGAATCTTGCTTAGAGGAAGAAAAAACTATATATAAGTAGATACATAAAAATGAACAATTAAACATAGCTAGGAAGGGAAAATATAAGCAGTGTAGAAAGGAGGGAGGAGAGTAGCAAAGGTAAGCAAATGGTATGGAAGGTGGGAAGGGGAGGGGAAACAATGTGAAGGGATAAAGGGGGAGCGGGTAATCTCAATGTAAATGATGCAATTTCATAAATATATGGGGAAAATATATGCATATGAGTTGGACTACATTTTAGTCAAAGTTTCCATAAACTTTGTAAGTTGGTGAAAGTGTAACCAAAAGTGATGTAATAGTTGCATAATGGAAAAAGTAAATGCTGTATTACTCCGTACCCCACAAACATTTATCAATAAAAGGGGAAAAAAATGATTAAAGGAACCCAGGGCTTTGGGTGTGTCCTGAAGGCAGCACCCACAGGCCTTGCATCAGCCCTGGTGCCACAGACCTGGGTCCCCCTGGCCACCCTGGGTGCTTCTGCTAGGACACTCACCAGCACCCCAAAACTGTGGGCTCACCCTCCACCTCCCACCATAACCTCTAGGCTCCTAAGGGCCCCAAAGATAAATTCATCCTGACTTCACCAAGGCTAGTGCAGAAATTTCCTGGATAGAACCAAGTTTTATTTTAAGGGGCATCTGATTTCCTCCTCTCAACAGCACTAAAGACACAATGGAAATATGGCTGATTAAACATCAAATTTTTTCTCTGCTCCTCCCTGAGTCCCCAAGGTTGGCGACAGGGGAGGCAACGGCAGGTGAGATGGAGCAGCATGGTGTGGGCTGTGGCTGGCCCCACTGCTCACTGCAGAGGCCCTGGTGGAGGTCTCTGCCATTGGCCCTCGGGCAGGAGCCTGCTCCCCGCTGCTGAGGGGCACAGGAGCCCACTCTCTGGTGCGACCAAACCTGAAAGCCTCACAAAGTATCACCATCCTGAAAATGGGCTCCTGTGACTGTCCCCATCCCAAATAGCAAGAAGCCCGTCTTCAGTGACATGTCAGGGTCCCACCAGTCAGTCTGCAGGGACATGTGTCCAGTGAGCCCTGTACATGTGCGCATCCCTACTCTTAAGTATTAATAGTCAACTAGAGTTTTTGAGGAATTCTTTTAAAATAAAAGACAAACCTGGAGGCTCGCTAACAGTGCTGGAGGGCGCTGACAATGCTCTGGTGGACCTGTGGGCTCTGCACAGGAATAGGGACAAAGGCAGGGTTCTGGTGGCCTGGCTCTGTGCTGACAGAGGCCCAGCTTGAGTGCAGCCAGAACACTGGGGAAGGACTTGTGCCTCACTCTTTTGCCTCTAGGTATCTAAAGAAATCCCTTTCAGATCCATGCTGACCATACACAAAAATTACCTCAGAACAGACCAAGGACCCAATCACAAGACCTAAAACTACAAAATTCTCAGAAGAAAGCAGGGGAAATGTTCACGACATTAGATTTGGCAAGGATTCCTTGCATAAAATATAGAAAACACAGGAATAAAATTAAAACTTGATAAATTGTGCTTCATCAAAATTTAAAATATTTGTACATTAATGGCACTGTGACTGAAAAGACAATACACAAGATGGGAGAAAATATGTGCAAATTAGCAGTGTAAAAGGGTTCCCTTTAGTATGCAGGGACCCTTTCACACTGTTGGTAGATCTGTAAATTAATACATCCATTATAGAAATCAGTGTGAAGGTTCCTCAGAAAACTAAAAATGGAACTACCACATGATCTAACTATATCACTCTTGGATATATACCCAAAGGAAGTTAAGTCATCACACCACAGGGACATCTGCACTTCCATGTTTATTGCAGCACTGTTCACAATTGAAGGATATGGAATCAGTCCAGATGTCCCACCAACAGATGATTGGATTAAAAGTGTGGTATATATACACAATGGAATATAATTCAGCAGTAAAGAAGAATGAAGTTATGTCATTTGCAGCAAAATGGATGGAATTGAAGAACATCATTTTAAGCAAAATAACCAGACTCAAAAAGAAAAATACTATTTTCACCCATATGCAGGAGCTAGATCTACTTGAAAGAGAAAAAAAAAAAAAAAAAAAAAAACTGGACTTGATGGTGCACTCTCCAGTAATTCCAGTGACTTGGGAGGTGGAGGCAGGAGGGTTGCATGTTCAAGGCAAGAGGCAGCCTGTGTAAGTTAGTAAGACCCGGCCTCAAGATAAAATTTTTTTAAAAAGGAGGGTCATGGGGATGCAGTTCAGTGGTAGAGCACTTACAAAGTATGCGCAAGGCCTTCGGTTTAACCCCCTAGTACCACAAAAATGTATATGTATATGTATGTATGTTTATTTATTTATTTATTTATTTATTTATTTATTTATACTATCGTACATACATATGTATACATCTAAGATTGGAAAGTATAAGGGGACCCATCTGGTGGAAGGAAGGAGCTAGTGGGAGCAGTGGGGGGCAGGAATATCGGGAGGGCGTAGGGAGACAGGAAAATTGGGAAGGGGGAGCAACATAGGAGAGTGAAGAGGGAGAGAAAAAGTGCAAAATACAGGATTTGACTCTATGAAAATCCCATAATTAATCTCATGAGGTTTGATGCAATTTAAAAAATTATACTGTACATTACAAATATGTAAAATTATTGCAACATGTTAATCAAAAATTCCTTGTAAAATGTTTAATAAGCTAGAAGTGTTAACAAGCCTGATTTGATAAATTCACACTATACATATGAACTGAATTATCACCCTGTATCCTGAAAATATGTACAATTAAAATACTAATAAAAAAAGAAAGAATGATTATAAGTCAATTGTTGTTAGGTGCCGTTGAGTCTTCTTCATTGCAACCCTATGTGCAGCAGAATGAAACACTCTCTGATACTGTGCCAGGCACATGATCTTTTTTATGTTTAAACCCATTGTTGCAGACACTGTATCAATCTATCCAGTTGAGGGTCTTACTTTTTTTCACTGACCTGTCACTCTATCACACATGATGTCTATCTCCAAGGAGTGTTCCTGCCTGACAACATGTCCAAAATACGTAAGACACAGATAAGTCTGTGTCTTGACAAAATAATTATTCCATTTTTTGTGTTTTGAACACTGTTAAGATGTACAAATGTTTGCATAATTATGAGTAATACCAGTAGTATCAATGAACTAGCAAAGAGAGACTAAAATAAATTGGATTGTGATGTATTGATAGGCAAGAGAATTGTTTTGATTTAAGAATAAAATAAGGTGATATCCAAGTGTTTCTTTGTACGTCTTTCTCTTTCCTAAGAACACCCCCAATTTATTTTACCATCTGTGTAAATTTAACAGAACTCCTACTTTCCAATGTTTAAAAAGTGGGAAATGCCCTAACTATACAAATATGCCATTTTCTGAATGTGTAGATGAATACACTGAAAATGGATCACATTCCATTCTAAGATACTATTCTTGAGACCAGAATTGTAGTTCCTGACTACTGCCTTCCTGTACATCCTGGGCTGCTCATTTCTAGGTTATTATATCCAGCTATCTGCTAATTGTGGGGGTCTCCAGTTACCATCCAATAAATTACCCTTTGTTTAAAAAATAATAAAAATAAAAAATAAAATATAAACTATCTGCAAGTCATTTATCTGATACATATTTAATACCCAGAATATTTTTTAAAAAACATTCCAGTAAACTTAACAACAACAAAAATTTTTTAATGTGCGAAGGGCTTGACATTTCTCCAAAGACAGTATATAAATGACCAGTAAGCACATGAAAAGATCTGTGATGTCACTGGTCACTAAGGAAACGCAAGTCAAAACTGTGGCGACAAACCACCATCATGTGTACTAGGATGACGGCAATCACAAAAGTATTCTTAGTGGCAAGGATGTGGAGACGCTGGAACCCTAGTCAGTGCATTGCTGGTCTGAGTGGAAAGTGATACTGTCAGTGTGGAAAACAGTTCTGTGATTCTTCATAAAGCTAAATATAACACTCCCAGATGACCCAGAAATTCCACACCAGGTATATAGACAACATAATTGAAATCACCCACTCAGATACACACTTATATGTGAATGTTTATAGCAACATTATTCACAATAGTCAAAAAGATGGATACAACCCCAAAGGTCCATTAACAGATGAATGGATAAACAAAATGTCACATACACACACACACACACACACACACACACACATACACAATTTGGCCACGGAATATTATAGAATATTATTCAGCCACAAAAAAGAATGTTTGAAAAATGCTGCAACATAAATGAACCTTGAAAACACTACCTTAAGTGAAATAAACCAGACACAAAAGGCCGTTTATTGGCCAGGCGCGGTGGTACACACCTGTGATCCCAGCGGCTTGAGAGGCAGAGGTGGGAGGATCGCAAGTTCGAGACTAGAGGCAGTCTGCGTAACTTAGTGGGACTCTGTCTGAAAAAAGTAAAAAAAAAAAAAAAAAAAAAAAAAAAAAAAAAAAAAGGGGGGGGGGGCTGGTGGCACAGCACAGTGGTCCAACACTTGCAAAGCATGTAGGCGCGAGGCCCTGGGTTCAACCCCCAGTAACACACATTAAAAAAAAAAAAAAGGCCATTTATTGCATGATTTCATTTATAAGAAGTAGCTAGAATAGAAAATTTTATAGAGACATAAAGTAGATTAGAAAAATTACCTGGGATGGGAGAAAAGTGAGAATGGAGCATTGTTGCTTAATGAATGCAGTTTCTGGTTGGGGCGGTAAAAGGATTTTGGAAATAGGGAGCAGTGATGGTTGGACAGCATGGTGAATAATTAATGCCACTGAATTGTACACTTATAATGGTGAACATGGCCGACATCACACACATACACAGTCAGCCTTCCCTGTCCATAGGTTCTGCATTCAGAGTCAACCACCATCAGAAATGTTTTAAAGAAAAAATTGTGCCTGTACTGATTATGTATAGTTTTTCCTTGTCACTATTCCATAAACAATACAGTAAAACAAATAATCAGATAGAATTTACATCATAATTGCTATTTTAAGTAATCTAGGAAGAGAAGACCTACAAGAAACAGGGGTAAGAAAATTTTCCCAGTAAATGAAAACAGATGGACAGCATGAACAAGTATGGTGAGACTTCAGAAGATCACTGTCCACAGAACACCCCAAATGATTTTGGAGAGAACCAATGGGGCCAATTTCACAGGATAAGGAATCGGTATAGCCTGGGGAAGAAGTCTCTTCTGCCTGGGCTGTGGAAAGCAGCAGAGATGTCTGCCTACCCTAACGAGGAGTAAAGAAACTTTTCTTGAGCCCATCAGAGAACTGAAGTCACACAGTGATTAAGAAAATGGTATTCCAAAGAGACAGCAGCCTTTCCAAGGAGAGATGGATACATAGGTGGTGTCACCTTGGGCAGAGCAGAGGAGAAAGAGATGACTTCCAGTTGGGTAGGAAGAAATCAACTAAACTTGTAACCTATTCTTAAAGCCACATGTGGGCAAGCCTGCCAGTTTTGACTAGGCAGTGACCCTCAGTACCAGGAAGTCTGCTACATGTATTTGTGAGGTCATTTCTATGGGCCTCTATCAGGTTAGGGCTTGTGAGCATACAGAGGTCAGGGCAGAGGACCAGAGACAGCCCCTGGGCTGGACAGGAGGTGACCAGCAGCTGCTGGAGAATAGACCCCCTGAGTTCTTTCCCCACTGAGGAGCAAAGGCAGCTGGGGCAGGGCCACAGGCCTCCTGCCCATGGCTTCTGAGGAAAGAGCAGAAGAAGCTCCACCTGCTGCCAGGAGAGCAAGGAATTCTCTCCTGGGGCAAGGCATACATCCATTGTTGCTGGAAGATGGTAGAAGCAAAAGTCCCATATGACCAGGGGTGAGGGGAAAATGTTTGGGGTCCAGGATCCTACATTTCTACCAAGAAGAGGTCTGCAGGTGATGGGGGAAGCAGGGAACTCCCATCCAAGTCCAAAGACAGATGCAAGCAGTTTGGTTGCCAAGGGAAAGAGAGGCCCATTAAAAAGTGTCATCCAGCTAGCCAGGTGTAGTGGCACATGCCTGTCATCCTACCAGCTTGGGAGGCAGAGGCAGGAGGATCATGAGTTTGAGGCCAGAAGACAGGCTGTGTAACTTAGCAAGACCCTGCCTTAAAATTTAAAAAAGTAAGTTAATTAAAAATGGGAAGGGCTGGGGTGCAGCCCAGTGGTAGAGTTCTTGGAATATATGTGCAAGGCCCCAGGTTCAACCCCTCAACTACCACACACACACACACACACACACACACACACACACACACAAATAACAAAATAAAAAATAAAAGAAGTGCCATCCCTGAGGTTCAGGCCCATGGGGCATGCCTAAGACGGAGGCAGAGACAGGACAACAGAAGGGCAAAAGGTCCTGCCTGTCTCCCGCCCCAGGTCTAGCATATAACAGACACCAGCCATCACTGCTGGGGGAGGATTGAGACCCTGGACAGAGACCTTTTGTGGTGCAGTAATACAAGGTTAGCTGTATTACAAGGGGGGCCAGAAAACTGAGCAAGCCCGTGTGCCTAGAGGCCCTCTCTCTAATCCCAGGTTTAATAGTCCATTGCTAGAGGCACTTGTGCCCAAGGTAATGACAGCAACCACACCCCAAACTATGACAAGGTCTGCTCAGCCCTCCACTCTAAAGCCTGGCAGAAGGGACTTGCCCGATTCTGAGCATAAATTCATTTCTCCACATCGCATTGTTCTTCCGTACACAGTGTCCTCCATTATACACACACAGCAAGGACTAAAACCCCAGCCTAGTAAAAGATCAAGTTATCAACAGAATCAGACTCAGAGATGAGCCAGATATTGTATCTGTTAGATACAGACTTTGAAGTAACTGATTAATTTCTTGAAAGATCTAGTAGAAAAAGTAGTAAACATGCATGAACAGATGAAGAATTTTAACAGAACGATAGAAACTGCAAGCAAGAAACAGACGTCCAGGCTGGAGACTAAGAAGGTACTGCCTCTGAGGAGAGTAATTACTATGCTTAGGGCAAGGATTTTGTGTTCAGTACTTCAGAGGCCCCCAAGCCAACTACAGACTGTGACCAAAGGGAGGAGTTTCTCATCTACAGATTGGATTCATTGAAAATTGATCAGATCACAAATTCTCGATGAAGTGTTTCAGCCGTCACTTGCAGGCTGTACAGAAATATGGTGGCAGTCCATGGACCTCATGTAGTTACCAGATAAAAAGTACAAAATGACTATCCACATGGGGGAAAAATACAACAAAGATGCTGAAATTAGAAAAGGCACAATACCCCTCACACTCACAAGAATAGCCTTTTGATAAATGGAGAACCCAAAGTGGTTAATATTTGATGAGAACCAAGCCCTGGAGTTGCCACAAGGCCCTCTAACAGAGGAGGACATGTCTGGCATGGGCCCTACCAGCACTGGGGCATCAACCATGCAGCAACTTAGAACTCCTGTGTGGCAGGAGGCAAGTAGTCCTGATGTCACAGTAGCTTAGGACTGAATATGCAGATCATTCCTATTTAAATACAGTCAGAAAGTGTGTTTGTTAAAATATATTGTAAACACCAAAAAGAATCAAAGGAAAAGCTACAAAATAAGAAATAGAATATCAAATCAAAGAATTCCTTCCACAGTGGAATCACCGGACCAAAAACAAGCTGCGGGAAGGCACCATGACCTTGATGAGAGTTAAAAACAATGATATTCGACTTTTCAACAGCCACATACAGCTTAGGAGATAATAGTCACTGCCTTCAACTTCCAATCAAGAGTGAATTCAGAGATATGTTTATACATGAAGGATGTCAAAACTATTTTCCACATAACTTTTCTCAGGAACTCCGGGTGTGTATTCCCCATCAAAATGAGGAAATAAGCAAAGAGATAAGACATGAGTTCTTGAATCATGGCATTTCATTAAGGTGAAAGGCGAAAGAAATTTCCCTGACAATAGTTCTGGGACATGTTGTGCAACGGGCCTATAGGCAATGGGAGGACAGAGGCAAAGGGACTTTCAAAGAACTCTGCCAAGAAGAAAACGTTGGTGGCTTATCCGAGGTATTTGACTGCTGTTTGAATGTCTGGGGATGAATTAGTAAAAAATTCCATTGTAAAACTTAGGCCAGCAAGCAAACACAAAAGGGCCATTATTATTCCAAGAAGAAATGTTCATGTCATATTAAAAAGAGGGACAGGTATCAGAGTGACGTGGCTGAAGGCTGAGGGATGTCAGGGATTGATGGCCACCCCAACAAGCTAGGAAAAGGCAAAGGAGGATTCAGCCTGAAGCTCAGAGGGATCCAGGCCCTGTCAATGCCTTGACCTTGTCCTCCAGCCTCCAGAACTATGAGAGAACTGACCTGGGTGGTTTTGAGCGCCCCAGTTTGCAGTTCTCCTGTGTTACAGCTGCCCTAGGAAACCCTACCACATACTTCCTGTTTGGATCAATAACGCCCACCTCTGAACAACTCTCTCCCCACTAGTGGTTGGCCAGGACACCTGTGTTGATGGTCCTCCGACCTGCTGCCTCACAGACAATGGCCCCTCAGTGCCCTCACTGTATAGAGCTGCACCCCGATTCCATCCCCTTAGGGACCTCTGCAAAGCCCTCGCTGCGGCAAGGGTTCATGTGCAGTGATTAAACTTGCTGGCTGTCCTGAGCAGCTGCATCCTCCAGATGCAGAGGAGGCTCTGTTCCCTCATCCCCACCTGCTCCAAACTTAGCCATTTTCTGGAGGCCCATACATGACTGCGACTGCAGAGTCTGCTCAGCCCCACACCCCTGTGCCTTTAGGGCTCTGACATCCCAACCAGGTGGGTCCCTGGTGCCTCACCACGTGGTGGCTGATTTCGCCATGGCACTCTCTGATGTTGGTTGTCCTGACCTCAGGTCAGACAGGACTGTTCCTGTGGGTGGGCTGGTGGCCGAAGACAGCAGAGGACCTCTATTAAGAAGCTGCTGCCAAACCCAGAGTTCCCTGGGAGAGTCAGAAAGCCGCCTGGCCTGAGCGGTCATGAGGCCATCCCTCCAACAGCTGCCCCACAAGTTGCCCTCCTCCACTGCCTGTGCCGCTCACCCACATCCTGACCTGGTCCTGGCTTTGACCTGCCCCTCCTGGCAGGAATTTCCTGGGCTTGTCCCCTCCCTGGCGCTCACACCCGGAGAACCTGCTCTGTTCCTTGGCCCCTCCC
Source organism: Pedetes capensis (assembly GCA_007922755.1). Lineage (NCBI taxonomy): Eukaryota > Metazoa > Chordata > Mammalia > Rodentia > Pedetidae > Pedetes > Pedetes capensis. The sequence goes on along the minus strand of VMDO01005655.1, from coordinate 17,784 downwards.
TGCCCTTCTGCTCCCTTGTCACCTTCCTTTGAAGGTGGCCATCTGTCTCCCTTCCCACTCAGAATGGGAAACTGTGCATTAAAGACTCCCAGTATGAGCTCATCGTAATTGCATTTAAATTATAGTAGTAATGAGTTAAACTCGACTTTGGAATCCAGGTGATACTGTTCCTGTTATTTACAGGTCTCACATTTTCAAGCTCCATGATGATTACTATAAATAAGTGAAAAATGAAAAGCATAAATTAGAGGAAGAATTGTTGATTACTAACACAACTATATACTGAGGAGGATTTTTACTACAAGCTGCCCTGAAGGAAAGTGACTGAGTGCCTAGTGGTTGTTGTTGTTAGGTGCCATTCACTCATGTCCAACTTGTAGTGAAGCTTACAGGGTTTTCAATGGCTGATTGTTTCAGGATTGCCTTGGGAGTGGATTGCCGTATCGTTCTCCCATTTTTGCAGTGCTGGGAATCGAACATGGGACCTCAGAGACTGCAGAATGGCACCCTACCAATTAAGCTAATCCCAGCCCCATGCCTAATGGTTAGAAGGGGAGTTTTAGGAGTTTGCCGAAGACCACACTCCCAAACCTACAGGGAACCATCCAAATGAATGACATGGCAGATTCCAGACATGGCAATTCCAGAACATGGCAGGAATCCGAGGGAGCTGGGCAAGAGTGGATTCTAATAGTAGACAGATCACGTGCCCAAGAAAACAGCAGGATTAAAGGCTACCCCAGAGGGAAGGAGTCTGGGTAGTCAGCAATCAGGGGGCTGTGGGCTGCATTTGACTCTGAGCATGAGCTTTTATTTTTTCAAGCAGTGTAACTCCTCCTCCAAATCAAAAACAGGAAAGCAGGACTTGGACTATAGCTGAGGTAAGAGGTCTGGGGCCTCTTCATCCAGCCCCAGGAACTCTAGAAGTGACTCTGAAGCTGCTTTTCAAAACTACAAAGATGAAGGACAACTTGGGAGCCACTGCCTGGGAGGCTGAGCTTCTCCTCACGACAGCTGACCGCAAGGGATATACATGGGTCACGATATTTGTGTTGAGCTGCCTGAGTTTGTGTGCGGGGTTACAACACCTCACGGAGAATTGAATCTGACCCATCTTCCTATTTCCCAAGAAAATCTTCTCAAGTTCTCAGACTGCACAAGTTACCAGGCACTGATGCTTTTAAATTCAGCACCCAGGTTGGGAGCATTGGTATCACTCTATTTAGTATCTCTCTTAATTATTATTCATCCATTCATTAAAGATAAGTAATTACTAATTGCACACATACATACATGCACATATATGTGTATATAGGCTATAGGGAAAGTAATCTGAACCAGACATAATCTCCTCCTTAAAATGCTCATCCAGTGGAGGAGATTACAGGATGTCACATGTGAAAAGTACAAATCCAGAAGAAGGAGGCACAGGACATTAAGGGAGCCCAGAGAAAGGAAGTCAACATCAACTGAATGGCAGTGAGCAGAAGTCACTCCATAGCAATACTATTTGCTGTGAATATTGAAAGATTATGGGATTAAGGTAAAAATCAAATGATTCACTTCAGAGATGTGCCAAGTCTAGACTGAGAAACTTGGCGCTTTATCCTGATACGTTTGTATGAATTTCTTCAACAGACAGGAAAGGGAACGATGAGTGACAGCCTAGGCCGTGCTGGAGTGAACACAATGAGGCAGCATGAGGGAGTTCCCCGGTTGACCTGTTCATGCCTTGCCCGCGTAGTGGTTACACAAATCTACCATATGCTAAGGCTCATGGAATTATATGTCTCCAAAAAAGTCATATTTGCTATATGATCATTTAAAGAAATTTTACAAGAAATAACTCAGACACATGCAACTGCTTCTCAGAAATTGTGACTAACTGGTCAAAGGTCAACCATTCACCAAACTGGAGGAAAAAAGTAAAAGGTTCTTTCTTTCTCTCTCTCTCTCTTTTTCTTTGTTTGTTTGTTTGTTTGTTTGTTTGTTTTTTCTTGGCTATAGTTATTTGTTAGTGTTCTAAAGTATTAATTATACTATGAATTTACAAAATAATGTCATATGTAGTGTTTACACTCCTTTTTAATTGGTTCCACAATAATTATATTATAAAGTATGACTCCTATTTAAGTTGATAAATTTTATCTTTTAAACCTTACATTACTTTGCAAAATAATATCAAAATGCAGTTATTTAAAGGAATATTATAAACATTTAAATTTTTTGGTGATTTTATAGTTATATGCCAATAACTTTCAAATATAACCTCTTATGCTGAGTAATTATATTAAAGCAATTTATTAAAATAATGAAAAAAGTCGGGTGTGGTGGCAACAGCTGTAATCCCAGCCACTCGGGAGGCAGAGGCAGGAGGATCACAAGTTTGAGATCAGAGGCAGTCTGTGTAATTTAGTGAGACCCTATCTCAAAAAGTAAAAAAATGGGCTGGGAGTGCAGCTCAGAAGTACAGCACTTGCAAAGCATGCAAGCTCCAGGCCCTGGGTTCAACTCCCACTACCACAAAAAAAGAAAAAGGAAAGAAAAAAAGAAAAAAGTTAATAAAAATAAACAAAGCAACAAAACCCCAAACAAACAAGAAAGAAATAAACCAATTCACAGTTACAAAAACAACTAATTGAATTTCTTTATTTGTTTTGTTTTTATTGAGACTCTCACTATGTAGCCCAGGCTAGCCTCAACTCTCAATCCTCCTGCCTCAGCTTCCTCAGGCCTCGGGTTACAAGTGGGAACCACCACATCCAGCCTAATAGGATTTCTTGATGTCCGCAACAAATATTTCAAACTGGAAATTTCAAAAGAAAACAGCATTGACAATGTATGCAAAATATTTTATCTTCAGTTCTCATTATTTGTAATAGTTGTGTCCTATAAAGTCACTTCAAACACTGAATTAGCAAACACTGAGCCGTTGCTCTTAAGGGAAATAAAAGTCTAGGCTCCTCAAAGACTCTGGTCACAATACTTTCTTCCAATGATCAATACATAAGCTTATTTTATTTGTCCTTCTGATTAAGAACATCTAATTTACATATTGCCTATAACCTTAGCACTGTGGCATCTGATCCCGTCAGAAGGGAAGCTAAGCAGGGTCAGCCTGGGAACACCAGGTACTGTAGGCTTGGGAAAAGGACCCAGAAACCCACTCCCAAAAATCAATCAGCCATTGAAAACCCTATGAATAGCAAAGAAGTACTGACAATAGTGTTTTGCCTGTTGTACATATGGTCCCTGTGAGTTGGACACCCACTCGAGGGCACCTAACAATAACCACAAAAATTCACATATTGAGAGAAAGATCTGGCAATCCACTCCCAAAGCAATCCTGAAATGATCAGCCATTGAAAACCCTATGAGGGTTGCTATGAGTCGGACCGACCTCGACAGCACCTAACAACCACAAACAACACTTTATATATTGTTGACTTGTTAGCACTAAGCTCATGGCCAACAGAGGTGCAGCTCAGGCCTGAATGATGCTTGTCTAACACACACTTTCTCCATGAGGTGCATCACAGCGCAGGAAGCATGTGTTCTGCATGTCTGCACTATGCTAGGGACATTGTGAGTGGCAAAATTACCTTTCACTTACCAAACCCCACAAAAATATGGAAAACACGGTGTTACATAGGATGCCATTCACAGTGTGTGCACTGAAACAGGAAGGCAGAGGGTCGCCTTGTTCGACCTCAGATGGGAAAGTGTGCCTGGTGTGACTCAAGTTTTCACCTCTCTGCCCAGCCACAAAAGGCCATGAAAGCATCACAAGTTTTTGTTGGCTTGTTTATTCATTTATTCATTAATTTTGACATGCTAAGGACTGAACCCAGGCTTTACTCATGCTAGGCAAGGGCTCTATCGCTGAACTACATCTCTAGCCCCACAAGTGTGGATTTTAATGTTACAAATAGATTTCAGTGTGTAGAAATATTTGCAAATACAGAACCTTCAAATAACAAGGATCAACTGTAGCAAGGAATGGATCTAGTGAAAAGTGTTAAAGTCCTCTACATTGTTATTGTTGTTAGGTGCCATGGAGTTGGTTCTGATTCATAGCAACCCTCATAGGGTTTTCAATGGCTGGTTGTTTCAGGATTGCCTCAGAAGTGGATTGCCATATCCTTCTCCCATTTTTCACGGTGCTGAGAATCAAACTCTGGACCTCAGAGACTGCAGAGCAGTGCTCTACCAACTGAGCTAAATCCCAGCCCAAAGTCCTCTACATAGACGTTATAAAACATTACTGAAAGTAAAGCAATTAATCTAAATATACAGAAGGCTGTATCATGACCTTGACTGGAAGACTCAATGTCATAAAAATGGCAATTGTTCCTAAAATATCCCAGTAAGAACTTTAGTAGATTTTTTGATGGAAATCAAAGAACTGATTCTAAAATATATACGGATGGGGGATGGAGAGAACAGAGAGAGGTGAGTCAAAGGATGCAAAGTGCAATTATAAGAATAAGTTCTGAAGCCAGATATGGTGGCACACACCCGTAATCCCAGCATTTGGGAGGCAAGAGGATTGGGAGACCAGCCTGGGCTACATAGCAAGATCTTGTCTTAAAAAAGAAAAGAAAAGAAAAGAAGAGAAAAGAAAAAAGTTCTAGAGACCTAATGCACTGCATGATGATATAATTGATTTAGTTACTTATTATTTGAAATTTGCTAAGAGAGCAGCAAGTATTCTCACTACACACAAAAGGTAGCCTAGCCATAGGGCCTTGGCATCCCATCCTGCCTGATTTCAGAAGCTAAACAGAATTGGCCTGGTTAGTCCTTGGATGGGAAACCGCCAGGCAATACTGGGTGCTATAGGCTTGGGAGAAGGACCTGGAAGCCCACTCCAGGAACAATCCACCATCAAAAACCCTATGAATAGCAGAAAAGCACTGAGAACAGTGCCAGACATGACACAGTATTGGGTAGTGTTTTGTCCTGTTGTACATAGTGTTGCTATGAGTCAGACCCAACTCAATAGCACCTAACAACAACAACATGTGAGGTAATGGATATGTCATTTAGCTCAATCCTAGTAATTATTTCACGATGTATACATATATCAAGACATCACATTTACACACCTTGAAGATATACAATTTTCATTTGTCAATTATGCTTCATCAAAGCTAAAGACAAACTGCATATGGAAATGCAAAGAGTCAAGAACATCCAAGACACCATGAAGATTAACCTGGGAGAAACTGCTCTACTAGTTCTGGTATTGGCACAGGGGTAGGGAAGTTGCCCAGTGGAATAGAATATAGTTAGAAAGAGATGGGTGTTTATTTGGATATCGAATTTACAACCAATGGGTTGCAAACAAACAACTTGTATTTTTTTAAATGGTACTCAGTTAACTATGTACATGGGAAAAATGGACTTGGACCTTTACTTCTTATAACTAGCAGAAATCACTCCATGTAAACTGTAGTTCTCAATGTGAAAGACAAGAGGTCTCAAAAAAGTTTCACCATAAAGGAAGGAAAGTGATACATTAGACTCTCTCTCTGTGTGTGTGTGTGTGTGTGTGTGTGTGTGTGTGTGTGTGTGTGCGTGTGTGTTTTGCTGAGACTCAACCCAGGCTTTGCACATGCTATGCAAGCTCTCCTCCACTGAGCTCCCTTCCCAGCCTCCTTGGACTGTAATAATATGTTATTCAGTACTTATTTATGATTGAAACAAGAGAAATTTATCTTCTCACAGTTCTGGAAGCTGGAAATCCAAGATCAAGGTGTCAGCAGAGTTGGTCTCCTGAGGCCTCCCTCCTCGCCTTGCAAACAGCTTCCTGTGCCCCCATGGGATATTTCCTCTGTGTTCCCCCACCCTGCCGCCACCCAGTGTCTCTTCATGGATCCTGATCTCCTCTCCTCCTACAGACATTGGGCAGATTGGATTCACATGACCCTAACAGCCTCACTCTAACTTCATCTCTTCTTTTCAGCTCTATCTTCTAATTCAGTCACCTTCTGGAGTACTGGGGCATAGGAATTTGATTATGAATTTGGGGGTACACCATTCAATCCATAACACTCCACCCTCTGGACTTTGCAAATTCATATTCTCCTCACATGTAAAATATACTTACTCCCATGCCAACAGGCCCTAAAGTCTTGACCCATTCCAGGTCAATTCCAGGTCCAGAGTCTTGGCAAAGTATCATTTAAGTCAGGTTTGGGGATAATGCAAGGCATGATCACCCTAAGGTGGAAGTCCTCTCCAGCTGTAAATCTGTGAAGCCCAATGAGTTGTGTTTCCAAAACAGTGGGACAGGCATAGGATAGACAGCTGGGTTCCAAGGCGGTGCGACCAGAGGGAGACTAGGAGCAGCCCTGCCTCCTGGGCTCTGGGTGGCAAGGTCACCCCTGCCTTGGGCACCCTTCACCAGTGCCTGGTAGGTGGACATCCTTGGTTTGTGTTCCCTTTTCTACACATGTATTATATATGTTTTTAAAAATTTGAGGGCAAGCTAAGGGGTCAGAGGTCCAAGCACCGTTTTGCTCTTTGTGGCCGTGGGGGTTAAGCTCAGGGGCCCGTGTCAGCTAAGAGGCTATAAGGTGCCAAGGCTACTCTTGCCCAAAGTAGTGCTAGCGTGGAAGTCATACCCTTTTCCTTATTTCTACTTTTAAGGGAAACCATTCTTTATTCAAGTAAGATTGACTATCCAGGGCTGAGAACATAGCTCAATGGTAAAACAGTTAATATTCTCCACAAAAAAGAAAAACAAAGAAACAGAAAGCCAAGGAGGTGAGTGACTTAAAAGTGGTCCCACAGGCCAGTGGGGGCTGAGGAGGCCAAGCAGGAGGCAGCCGGGGCCCAGGTGACCTTGCAGGGTGGGTGCAGGGGGGTCTGTGAGGAAATGGGAACCCACCATGGTGTTGGTACCTCAGCAGGCACCCAAAGTTGGCCTCAGGGTTTTGCCTGCAAAGCACTGAGACCCAGCAGGTGGCGCTGCCCAGAGTCTCATTCCTCCAGCGGCTGAGGAAGGAGGATGGAAAGTTCAAGGTCAGCCTGGACTGCACAGCCAAAGAAGAAAGGAAACACAACTTGTGGCTAGTGAATGGCAGCAAGGGGTCGGCGGCCTTCTGGAGTGCCTAGCAGTTCCCATCAAACCCAACATTCTGTGGTCCTGAGGTCACTTAATGTCCAGGAAGAAAAGGCAATGGATTTATTCCCCATGGACTTAACGATTAAGACCCAAGACCTAATGGACTCAATAAAAAATTTTTCCAAGTTCTTTTTCTTAAGTTGTGATGAAAAATAGGTAACACAAAATTTGCCATCTTAGCCACTGTTAGCCACACAACTTGGTCGCATTGAGGACGCTCACACTGTTGTACAACCTCCACTGCTGTGTAGCCATCGAAACTTTTCAACTTGTGAATGTGCAACTCTGTGCTCATCGAACCCCAGCTCCAGCTCTTGGGAACCACTGTTCTACTTTCTGTTTCCATAAACTGCTGACTCTGGACACCCCTCGAGGTTGAATCCCCAGGGTTTGTCTTTTTGTGACTAGTGTGTTTCACTTAGCTTAATGTCCTCAAGGTTCATCTGTGTTGTATAGCATGTGACATGATTTCTTCACTTTTAAAGCTTTTTTAAAGCTGAATAATATTCCTTTGTATGTGAGCTCCACGTTGTTACCCAAGCACATGTTAATGGACACTTGGGTTGCATCCTCCTCTTGGCTCCTGTGAATAACACTGCCGTGACAAGGTGTGTAAAGACCATTTCACGATCCTGCTTTCAACTCTCCTGGTTGGCTGGTAGTTCTATTTTTGATGTTCCTAGGAACCACCACACTGTTTTCCATAGTGGCTACACTGTTTTACAGACAGACTCCCACTGTACAAAAGTCTGCTGCATTTTTATTTTTATTTATTTATTTGTTTGTTTATTTATATATTTCCTTATTTTTGCAGCACTTGGGGGATGAACCTAGGATCTTGCACGTACTTTGTAAGTCCTACACCACTGGGCTGCACTCCCAGCCCATTTCTAAACTTTTTATCATGAGACAGGGTCTTACTAAGTTACATAGGCTGCCTCTGGTTTTGAAACTGCGATCCTCCTGCCTCCACCTCCCAAATTGCTGGGATTATAGGCGTGAACCACTGTGCCCAGCTGCTGCATTTTTAAAGAACAGAATTTCCCTCATTAAATAAATATTTCAAAATATATGAACAGAAGACACAGTGTGAAATGCTTTCACAAGACAAATGTAATTGGATCTTTGGATGTGTGAGTATTTCAAACAGGCCAATTTCCTAAAGGACAGCAGTTTAAAGTAAAATATCAGTGGATAGAATTTAAGAATACATTAAGCGATTGACTTACTCTGGAAACAATAAGTTAATATAAGACTGGGAAAATATATGCATAACTTATTAATAAAGAGGAAAACCATTAATAGGCCAAATAACTATCAAACTTCAAAAATCTGCCCTTTTTTGGCAGTTTATTTTCTGTGGTGCTGGGGATTGAATGTAGAATGTTGGGCATGCTGGGCATGCTACCTAAACATCTGTTCTTGATTGGCATATTTTAAAAGAAAGATGTAATTTTACACGCTGTGCTGGCTCATGTCCCTTAAAAATAGACGGTAAGGCCAGGCACCGTGGCACATGCCTATAATTCCAGCTACTGAGGAGGCTGAGGCAGGAGGATGGTGAGTTCGTGGCTAGAGGTAGCCTAGGGAACATAGTGAGACCCTGTCTCAATTTTTTTTTTTAAAAAAAGGATTTGTGGGGAGGTATGCCTCCGTGGTAGAGTGCTTTGCCTAGCCTGTATGAGGCCCTGGGTACAATCTTCAGTTTAAAATTTTTTTCAATAGATGATAAGCATAAACAAGCCCCACTCCTAGTTTTCAGAGTTTTAGAAATACTGTGAAGGTTTTTAAACCTATATATGCAGTCCTACTTTGTTGCTTATTACTGGAGTACTACGTGACTGTACAGAAAGAAAATCCAAGAGCTTTTAGTCAAAAATATACTAGAGGAGACCAATGTATTCAGCTAAATGGCAGCATGAGGAGGTAAGCTGTGAACATTGTGTTCCTAGATGTCTTTAAGGAAAATACAATGAAACTCTTTTTATGGGATGATTAAAAGCAACCATAACATCAAACACCTGGATATTTATTTACCTGGGGAAGCAAGGCTCTTTGCAGAATGATACATGATGTTGATACATGATGTGATCTTAATACTATTGTATCAAATATTAGCTGTATCCATGAACAGTGCAGAGAAGGGCAGGGAGCAGGCTCAGCTAGGGCCCACTACAGGGTCCTCAGTGGGGCAGTGGCTGGAGGGGACTTCTACTTATTACCTACAGACTACTCTATTATTTGATTTTCACATCTTTATGTTGTCTACACAACTTTTAAACAATATGGAGAAATAAACTATGGCCCAGGCAGGTAAGTCATTCACCAGCAGTAGAGGATAGGAGGTAGGCCCTGGGTGACCACCTGCAGGCCAGGTAGGGCTGTGCAGTCTGGGAGGTCGAGAGAGAAGGTGGCTTTGAAGAGAAGATCCGGCTGGCATGCTGGGTCAGCTCTGTGGGAGCTGTGTGCCAGCTGTACACCCAATGTCCCAGCCAGGCAAGTCCCTGGAGGCAGAGGTCCAGGTCTTACAGCCTAGCACATGGAGGAAGGATGAACAGTGCCCGGGGGCTGGAGCTAATTTGAGAGAGATGCCAACGCGCACTTAAGATGTAGGAAGAAGGTCACGATCTGTAGGACCATAGAACAGGGAAGAACCAGAGGAGTGGGGAACAGCAGTGGAAGACAGGAGTGAGGAGACAAATGTTTTTTTGTCTGGAATTTCTGCAATTCAATGGAGATCCAAACAGGAAAAATATGGCATCAGAGCCTGAATCCATTAATTTCAAGTGCACATAACAGAAAACTTCAAAATAAAAAGCCTATTTTTTTTCCCTCACTTAAATCCAGAAAAAGCAGTCTAAAGTTCTCCTAGTTGCTCTGCAGGCATCAGTGGTGCAGCTTCCATCTATTTTCCTACCTTACCATCCTAGCACAGGGCTTCCATCCTCAAGGTCACCTCGTGATCTAACATGGCTGCTGTGCACCAGCTATCACATGCATATTTCAAAGAGCAGCACAACCAAAGAAGAAAAAGCCCAAAGGATACAACTCCCAGTTGAATCAGCTCTCTACAAGGAGCCTTCTAGAAAGCCCCACTCCCCACATTCACTTTCATCCTTTTTGGCCAGAATTTAGCCACCGTCCCCAGAGGTGAAGAAGGCTGAGAAATCCTTTTTATTCCTGGGGGAAGGGGTTAATCAGGGCTCTACCACTAAGGAAGGAAGGCAGCATGGGCAGAGACTCCAGCCAGCTCCTCCACAAAAACTTGCTGTTTCCACCCTGGGCTTAGGGAAGGCAGAACCCTGCCCCCTGATTGCGCCTGGAGGCTGTTGCCTGGTGCAAAGGGACCTGGACCAGCAGAGGCTTGCGGTGGGGCAGACCCCGTGTGGTTTTCCATGGGGTCCTCACAATGCACCCTGTCCTTCTCCAGCCTGGTCTTAGGCCACGGTGAGCAGGCGGTCATCCCAGGGAGAACGCCATGCCTGCTGGAACCCGATGCCCGACCCGGGCTACTCTCCAGAGTGGACAGCAGGCAGGCCCCGGTCCCTCTCCTGCCTCTCTCTAGACCCGAAACATGGCTCAGCCAGCAAGGAGACCAGGCATCCAAGGACTGACATACGTCATCAGTCCCTGGGTCATAGCAGATGCTCCACCTGGCACCGCCCACCTGCACAGAGGTTTGGACTGAGTCTCATCTGGACAGCACGCACACGCATCCAGGGCCCACAGACCATGCGCATCTGGAGCAGCCAGAGGCCGGACATCACTGATTGAGGCCCAGAAGCCAAGGCTCGGTGGTGAGAGGGTTGGCGCCAGAAATTCCAAGCGTCCACCCGCCCTATCCTCTGCCGTCCTCCTGGAACGCGATGCCTTCTTCAGCAGAAACACAGGCCCAAAGAAAAGCAATGATCCATTTTGAATCACAAAATGTAACCAGTGCTTCATACAGTTCACAAAATGAAACAACTGAAAAAAAATGGATTCCTTTAAATAAAGTAATAAAATGTGTTAAATACAATTTTTAAAGAGTTTAAAAACTAAACTCTTATCCTCAGGTTATGGTCATTAATAAAGGTTGCTTTGTGCTACAGTTATTTAATGCAGTTTACCTTTCTACTCAATTTTACACTCTGAGGAAAAGACCTCTTTTCTTTTCTTTTTCATTGACTCATAGTAATTGCACAAATGTATGGGATTCAGTGTCACATTTCAACGTATGGAAGCAATAGATAATGATCAGATCAGGTCAACTGGCAAATCTATCACCTTGGACAATTTTCATCTAAAAGCATTCAAAATCCTTTCTTCAAGCTATTTTAAAATGTTTGATCAATTGTTGTCAATCATAGTTGTCCTAGTGTGCTAGAAAACACTAGAAGTTACTCCTCCCATCTACCTGCATGCCTTTGCCCATTAATGTAGGTGGAATTGTAAAATACATTCATAGGCATACGAATTTACATGAATTAGCAGTTGTGCTAGGAATACCAGCTAAATGGATGAAGAAAACACTCCCCTTTAAGGCACTTAATTCCAAAGGGCCAGGAAGCTTCAAAGGCATCTTTCGAGATTTTTTCATTAAGTTTAAATTCAAGGAGAATTTCTGTTTCTCAAACTGGGAGAGAAGCCTTTACATTAGCTGGGAAGTTAGAGCTTCAAAAACACATCTTAAAACTTTCGTGGACAGCCAGATACGGTGGCGCATGCCTGTCATCCCAGCAACTTGGGAGGAGGAGATAGGACAACTTAGAGAGATTCTGACTCAAGGTGAAAAATAAAAGAGGCTGGGGATGTGGCTCAGCAGTAGAGAGCTTGCAAATTATGTGCAAGGCCCTAGCTCGGTTCAACTCCACACTCCAAAAAAATTAAAACTAAATTAAAAAAAAAAACCCACAAAACTTCTCTGGGCAATTTTCCGTCTCCCACTAAATAGTCTGCTGGTCCCATGGCTTCAATCAGTGCTGTCTTTGTGTGGTCTGTATGGCTCGATAGAGATGCTGTCACCGTTCCACTAACAGTCCTGCTTAGTCCCAGGACCTCCTGCTTCCTATCACTATATGGAAACAAATTAGAATATGTTCATGAATGCACCTAGGGAAAGTGATGTTTAGTGAATGAGGGCTTTCATTTCAGAGACAGGGAGAGGCGTTCAGCGCCCTAACGTTCTTGGTATTCCCCTGCAGCGCGAGCCGAGCGGATGGAGACATGCCGTGTGGGGCCACCTGGCCTGCCGCAGGTGGTGCAGGTCCCCACCCAGGCAGAACACCCAGAGAAGCTGGCAGAAGCATCTGGGAGCTGTGGTTTGCTGTCTGCCCTGCAGAGAGTGTTTGTAGGTAATGAGGTGAACGAGGTTTGTTCTCAGTCATGACTGCAAATGGAATCAGCTGTGGAAGGGCCTTGCCTCTGTGCCCCAACTCATTTAATACTCCTTTAATCTCTGGATTCTCAAGACCACACTTTCTTTTAAAAGTAGTTGTCTTTTCAAACTGTGGGCTTGGTGCTTGCTAGTCTAAGTATCTGGTAGGATTTGTATAGTGGAAATTCCTGCCGGGACAGTAGTGCTCTGTGTCTGCTCGGCCCGATACTGGAGCCATCAGCCGCATGTCAGCACTGGGCACTTTCCAAGCAGCTCATGAGGCTGAGGAACTGACATTTAGATTTCAGTTAATTGAAATGTAAACATCAGAAGCCACATGTGGCTAGTGGCTACCATATTAGGGCAGGCGAAGAAAATCAAAAGAATCTTTTGCTGAGCTGAGGAAATGTCCTGTGTGGGCCCATGAATATTGGTTTCCTTGTCCATGTTGATGCAGAAGCACAGCTCAGAGGAAGGACAGGGCTCTGGGACTCTGCTTTCCAGTTAAACAACAGGTTGCTCTAAAGTACTCTGAGAATGGGGCTCATGCAAAGCTTTTCTCTCTCTCTCTCTCTTTCTCTTTTTTCTTTTGTTCTTTCTTTTATTTTTAATTATTTTTGTTTCTGAGACAGGATCTCTTATCTAGCCCAGGTAGGCCTCGAACTGGAGATCCTTCTACCTCAGCCTCCTGAGTGCTGGGGTCATAGGTGTGCGACACCACACCCAGCTGATTCAAAGCTTTTCTAAGTGAAATAGTCACTCATAAATTCAGAAGAGCACGAAACTTCCACACCCACACACAAATCCAAATTCTAAGACAGGATGATATTTATGAACAACTAAATGGAGTTGCACAGCATCCTAAAAAGACATGTTTGGAGCTTTTATACACAATGAGAATATATTCTTCATCAAGCAATGCATGAAGTGAATAAAACAGATAGAAACCTGTATGGTACAATGGCTGAAACTGCACACTTAGAATTTGATTGAAATAATGGCTCCCAAGGCTTTTGGTCATATGACCAGGGACAAGTTATCTAATTGCACTAATCCTTGGTTTGTCTATCTGTAAAATAGGGATAATAATGGTCCTATTTCATAGGGTCGTTATGAAGATTAAATAAGATAATGATTAATAAGGGGCACGTCTACACATGGTAATCACTCAATAAATGGAAGCTATTTTTATTTTGTCATTGCCTTCCATAAAGTGATGGCAAACAATAACATGCCTGCAGCTGTACCACTGTGGAGTCCAATCCTGTCAGATCTTGGAAGCTAAGCAGGGTTGGGCCTGGTTAATACTTGGATGAGAGACCACCTGGGAACACCAGGTGTTGTAGGCTTGGGAGAAGGACCGGGCAACCCACTCCACTAAACAACTAGCCATTGAAAACCCTATGAATACCAGAGAAGCACTGACAATACTGTTTTGCCTGTTATATGTGGGGTCGCTGTGAGTCGGACACTGACTTGAGGACACCTAACAACAATAACAACAATAACGCAGAGAAGTTTGAAGGTGGTTTCCATGCATTCATTATACACTAATATTCATGGTTTGGACATTTGGAGATAGCTAAACTAGATTTGCTGGGGTTTAGCTCAGTTGGTAGTGTTCCTTTGCACTCTCTGAGGCCCTGGTTTCAATCCCCAGCACCACAAAAATGGGAGGATGCAGCAATCCACTCCTAAAACAATCCCAAAACAATCAGCCATTGAAAACCCTATGAGGGTTGTTATGAATCAGACCTAATTCAACAGCACCTAACAACAATAATAACTAACTAGACTTGCTAATACTTTTTGTTGTTATTCACTACATTTTATCTACCTCCCATGTACTCTGGAAGAATCTTGACTTATCTACCAGATCATCAAATTGAGTGTCTCACTAGAAAGCAAAGAATCACGGGTCTTAAGTACTAAATTAATAGATAAAGCCTAAACGCCAAGACCTTTTGGAATTTGTCTGTCTTTACCCTATAAAAGTAAATACTACATACTGGGTTGTGTTTTGAGGACAATGCCAAGAGCTGAACTTTTATCTACTGGTATACTAAATCCCCAACTTGGTTTTTTAAAGACTGAGTCAGAGCTTACTCTTAGGTTTTCCTTTTGGAACAACTGTGTAATGATCATATTTAGAAAAAGTAGTCTGATAATAAAAGTGCCTTAAACATATCTTGGGATATGTTGTTGTATATCTATACTTCATAGTAAAAGCTCCTTTCCTGACTTGGCAATATTTAGAAATATGGTATATGCATGTGTGTACACACTGAAACACTCATACATATGTGCACATCTCTGCTGTCCGGTGTTGTAGGTGGGGAATAAAGGAGAGACAGTAAGTAAAATTACAATCAACTATGAAAGTTTGATGGGAGAAGGACATGACAATCCACTCCCAAGGCAATCCCAAAACAATCAGCCATTGAAAACCCTATGAGGGTCGCTATGAGTGGGGCTCGATTCCACAGCACCTAACAACAACAACATGAAAGATTAACGGAAGTTTCAAAATCGCTCTCTTTGTGGTGCCAGGGATTGACCCCAGAGCCTCCTGTTATCTCATTTGTATTAGAGTCATCATCATCTCCTAATTTTTTTGCTCCCTAAATAAGACCTTTGAAAGGGCTCTCAACCCTGCTGCTCACAAGGGAACCACATGAGCTTCGATATCCTGTTTCCTTAAACCCTTCCGACCTTACAGTGAACAAGGGAAAACATTCTTGTAGACTTTTTAAAAAGTTGTTTTATACTGTTTTTTAGCCTCGGGATATAAAAGTTAGAAAAAAGAACAAACTGCATTTCAATAAATTAAATTGCAAACGCTTGTCATCTTCCACTTTGGAATGCGCCTGAGACTCATGCACAGGCCTGGCGCTGTTCCCAGACCCGTGTGCCCCGGGCCTGGCCAGTCACCACAGAGGGTCAGGGAGGCTCATCCCCCCGCAGGTGCCCAAGATCAGAAACACAGGAGCCTCTGCCTCAGAGTAGCCCGGGACGCCTTCGCCGGCTTCCCTCCTTCCTTCCCCTCCTTCCTGGGGCACCCGGTACTCATCACTCAGTGCAGCGCCAGAGATGTGGGGATAAAGGATGAGTAAGAATAGGCCCCGCCCTTCCGGGGCCGCGATCCGAGGAGGGAAGAGGCCCGGGAGAGGCGCACCTAGGCGGAATCAGCTCAGGCGGCCTCACGCCATTGTGCAACCAGCGGCGCCCGGGCAGGCGGCTCTCGGGCCTCTCCAGAGCGTGGGTTCCTCCCAGAGGGCGGTTGGCGGCGCGGCCCTGCCTGACCCCTGGGCAGGGGGAGCTCGATCGTTGATGAGCTCCGCATCTTAATAGACTCCGGGGTGTCGGAGGCATCTACGGAAGCCTGGATCCCTGCTGGGAATGGAGCTGTGAAGTTGGAGATGACCTGACCCCTCTGGCCCAGCCTAATAGTTAGTAGGAAGCACATGCTTTGAAGCCACCATGAGCACAATCAGGCAGTCAAGAGCGACGTCCTCAGAGAACAGAGAGAAGGCAAGAGGCTGAGCGGGGTGGTTCGTGCCTGTACCCTGCAGCCTGGACCCCAGAAATGGCATGTCCCATACACCTCCAAAATCAAACTCGATGAAAAAGAGAACCCGCCTCCCAAAGCTCATTTTTATTTAATTCCTCTTTCAAGAAAACAAAACAACAAGTACACATAAGGACAGAAAACAGGCCTGGGGTGCAGCCTACCATGTGTCAGGCCCTGAGCTCAATCCCCAGCTCTGCAGCCCAAAAGAAATATGAAATGGAGAAATAATCAGATAAGGGCTCTATTTACTATACTGTTGGAACGTGATGTTTGAAACAGCATTTGGTGGCCGTCAAAAGCATCTTGCAGACCAGAAGTAATCCAAGGAAAGCTGGGGGTTTGCTGTGTGTTTTGTTTTGTGATGTTTGCAGAGTTTGTCTTGAAATTGTTTGGCGTGGTAGTTTTTGTTTGTTTGATTTTCTTTGTAGAATAATGCATTACGGTTGGCAACAGAAAATGCCAGAAGGACTCCAACACAGCAGTCAAGTTCTCAATCTTCAGCAGCCCTCCCAGCCTGGGCATAAGAAGTCCCTTTCCTGGGGATGAGGATGGGGAAAGAACAGCAAGCAAAGCCTCTGCATTTTTGCAAAAGTGCAGGATTCAAGAGCAGCTTCCTTGCTCGGCCTACATCTGCTGCTTGGTAATTTGTCATTCAGGTTAAACACAAAACAGAAGTGAGCATTGTTCCAATGCTGGCCGTGATAACATCCTCAGAAAACTGTAGCACTGGCAAGAGAGAAGAGCTGACTGTGATCAAAGCTGTCATTTGGGTTGGAAAAGCCCTGTGATTTTTCTTTTAAAGGAACATCTTCAGTTTCCAAGGCCATACACACAGTTCCTAATGGAGCTTAAAATTTTCCACTGGGCTCACTTGTGAAAACAAACTGTTCAGTGGAGCACAAGCTTCCAAACTTGGCTGCCCCAGGACACTGCGGACACGCTGCTCCTTCACACCACCTGCCAGCTCCAGCGCCCAGCCATCAGAATTATCATCTGGCCCTCCCTTCCTCCCCTAGGAAAATCGTGATTCCGCACCCCAGCATTGCAGATCTGCTGCAATCAATCACGGCCCAGCCTTCTACGCTGGTCAAGACAACACCTTATTTGTAGAAGGTACTTTCAAGTTCACAAATTGTATGTCTGTGTATAATATGCTATAAAAGTGTGACAAGTGTGACAAGACTATTGCCATCCCACGGCCTGCCGAAGCCAGGTCGTAGACAGAGCCTGCCTGAGGCCTCACAGGGAACCTGGGAGCTCACCCAGCCCCACCTGAGCCTGACCTGGGTCTGCCTGGGTTTAGCCCAGCAGAGCGATGTGGCTGCTCCATGGGAGGAGCACCTTCCTCCCCTCCCATGACTCACTCTACCTGGAATTAAGCTTCCTGCTGCCGTCACTGTTCTTGGCCTTTTCCTCAAAGCCCGTCCAAGTCTCTGCCACCAGCCCCTTGGCCTGCGCTGCTTCACACTTGTGAGTCTGGCCACGGCTCCTGAGCTTGACGCCGCAAGGCTTCAGCGCTGGAGTTCAGGTCTTCAAACCACTGATTGTGTGGCCTTGGAAAGTTGCTTAGTGCCTGTGGACCCGGGTCTGGTCCCTCTCAAAGGCCCCCGTCTGCCTGCTCCAGGCCCTGCAGTGCCTGGCACTAGCACTGGGCAAAAATGGCGACAGGTGCTCACCAGGGCATCTCTTTTTTTTTTTTTTTTTTTTTTTTTTTTAAAAATTTTT